>CM056060.1:157776640-158066640 GCA_029574335.1 Rana kukunoris
TGCTGAAGGGGGGGTCTGGGCTGAAGGGGGGGTCTGTGCTGAAGGGGGAGTCTATCTGTGCATAATCGGGGGTCTGTGCTGAAGGGGGAGTCTATCTGTGCTGAAGGGGGGTCTGTACATTCTCTAGGCTATATTTATATGGGCATGGAGTTAAGCAGAATTATCTCAAGAGCCATTTCACATCGCCAGCTGGGCGCGTTATCGGTAAAGTGGCGCTTTACCATCGTTTTAGCTGCGACTGTGTATCGTCGCTGCCGAAGCGCCCCTCCCTGAAAAAATTTCACCGGACGCCCGCGTATATATATATATATATGTAACGGGATGACCGTGATACTCTGAGACTTTTGGAGGATAGGGGGTTACTCCTGTGCCAGATTCACCAATGACTCTTGTGTCTAGGGTCATCCTATGTCCGATAGGGGCTGGGAATAGGATGACTGAGAAATGATATCTCGGATTACATGACATGGGACAGTAATGATAATTCATGTATTGCAGGAGATCTTGAAATATTACAAGTTGTTAAAGTCTGACTTCAACAGGTCAATGGAGTGTTTTCATTCAATGAAGGGACGCATACTTTTGAGGTGTTAATGAAGTCTGCTCTTAGCCACTTAGCAACCACCTGCCGAAAAATAACGGCGGCAAGGTGGTTGCTTAACTCTGGGATCACGTTATATAACGTGATTCCAGAGTCGCGCTCCCGCGCGCCCCCTGGGGCGCGCACACGGGAATGTCCGTGACCGCTGGGTCCAGAGGACCCGGCGGGTCACGAATCACGGTAAATCGCCGCTGATAGCGGCGGTTTACCACGTGATCGCGCCGTCCAATGACGGCGCGATCAGATGTAAACAGACCGGCGTCATTTGATGACGCCGGTTCCTCCCTCCTCTCTCTGTACCGATCGGTACAGTGTGAGAGGAGAGGGGAGGGAGCGGATGGCAGCGCCAGTGCTGCGGGATGGATCTGTGACAAATGTAGTCACAGATCCATCCATCCATCCCTCCCTGCTCAGCCATCCCTGCTGCATATACTCTGCAATGCTGGGCAATACTCTGGGGGGGGGGGGCAATACTCTGGGGGGGGGCAATACTCTGGGGGGGGGGGGCAATACTCTGGGGGGGGCAATACTCTGGGGGGGGGCAATACTCTGGGGGGGCAATACTCTGGGCATACTCTGGGCATACTCTGGTGGGCATACTCCGCAATACTCTGGGCATACTCTGGTGGGCATACTCCGCAATACTCTGGGCATACTCTGGGCATACTCTGGTGGGCATACTCTGGGCATACTCTGGGCATACTCTGGGCATACTCCGCAATACTCTGGGCATACTCCGCAATACTCTGGGCATACTCCGCAATACTCTGGGCATACTCCGCAATACTCTGGGCATACTTCCGCAATACTCTGGGCATACTTCCGCAATACTCTGGGCATACTTCCGCAATACTCTGGGCATACTCTGCAATACTCTGGGCATACTCTGCAATACTCTGGGCATACTCTGCAATACTCTGGGCATACTCTGCAATACTCTGGGCATACTCCGCAATACTCTGGGCATACTCCGCAATACTCTGGGCATACTCCGCAATACTCTGGGCATACTCCGCAATACTCTGGGCATACTCTGGGCATACTCCGCAATACTCTGGGCATACTCTGGTGGGCATACTCCGCAATACTCTGGGCATACTCTGGGCATACTCTGGTGGGCATACTCCGCAATACTCTGGGCATACTCTGGGCATACTCTGGTGGGCATACTCCGCAATACTCTGGGCATACTCCGCAATACTCTGGGCATACTTCCGCAATACTCTGGGCATACTTCCGCAATACTCTGGGCATACTCTGCAATACTCTGGGCATACTTCCGCAATACTCTGGGCATACTTCCGCAATACTCTGGGCATACTCTGCAATACTCTGGGCATACTCTGCAATACTCTGGGCATACTCCGCAATACTCTGGGCATACTCCGCAATACTCTGGGCATACTCCGCAATACTCTGGGCATACTCCGCAATACTCTGGGCATACTCCGCAATACTCTGGGCATACTCCGCAATACTCTGGGCATACTCTGCAATACTCTGGGCATACTCCGCAATACTCTGGGCATACTCCGCAATACTCTGGGCATACTCCGCAATACTCTGGGCATACTCCGCAATACTCTGGGCATACTCTGGGCATACTCTGGTGGGCATACTCCGCAATACTCTGGGCATACTCTGGTGGGCATACTCCGCAATACTCTGGGCATACTCTGGGCATACTCTGGTGGGCATACTCCGCAATACTCTGGGCATACTCTGGGCATACTCTGGTGGGCATACTCCGCAATACTCTGGGCATACTCCGCAATACTCTGGGCATACTTCCGCAATACTCTGGGCATACTTCCGCAATACTCTGGGCATACTCTGCAATACTCTGGGCATACTTCCGCAATACTCTGGGCATACTTCCGCAATACTCTGGGCATACTCTGCAATACTCTGGGCATACTCTGCAATACTCTGGGCATACTCCGCAATACTCTGGGCATACTCCGCAATACTCTGGGCATACTCCGCAATACTCTGGGCATACTCCGCAATACTCTGGGCATACTCCGCAATACTCTGGGCATACTCCGCAATACTCTGGGCATACTCTGCAATACTCTGGGCATACTCCGCAATACTCTGGGCATACTCCGCAATACTCTGGGCATACAGCGCCCCTGTCCCCGTGAGCTCGCATGCAGAAGCGAACGCATACGCAAGTCCCGCCCACATATGAAAACGGTGTTCAAACCACACATGTGAGGTATCGCTGCGAACGTTAGAGCGAGAGCAATAATTTTGGCCCTAGACCTCTTCTCCAACTAAAATGATGTAACCAGTAAAAATATTTAAAGCGTCACCTATGGGGATTTTTAAGTCGCAAAGTTTGGCGCCATTCCATGTGGCCACGCTGTGTAAAAGTCCCACACATGGGGTATCGCCATACTCGGGAGGAATAGCAGAATGTGTTTTGGGGTGTAATTTGTGGTATGCATATGCTGTGTGTGAGAAATAACCCGCTAATATGAAAATTTTGTGGAAAGAAAATAAAAATGAAAAAAATCTTGATTTTGCAAAGAATTGTGGGAAAAATTACAACTTCAAAAAACTCACCAGGCCTCTTTCTAAATACCTTGGAATGTCTTCTTTCCAAAAAGGGGTCATTTGGGGGGTATTTGTACTTTTCTGGCATGTTAGGGTCTCAAGAAATGAGAGAGGATGTCAGTACATCAGGTGTGATCAAATTGATCAATTTTCAGTAATTGGTACCATAGCTTTTAGACCCTATAACTTTCACCCAGACTAAATAATATCTAAATTTTTTTTGTTTTGTTACCAAAGATATGTAGCAGTATACATTTTAGGCCAAATTTATGAAGAAAAATTACTTTTTTGCAAAATTTTATAATAGAAATGAAGAAAAATTCATTTTTTTACAAAATTTTCGTTCTTTTTTCATTTATAGTGAAAAAAATAAAAACCGCAGAGGTGATAAAATACCACCAAAAGAAAGCTCTATTTGTGGGGAAAAAAGGACAAAAATTTCATTTGGTTATAGTGTTGTATGACTGAGTTATTGTCATTCAAAATGTGAGAGCACCGAAAGCTGAAAATTGGTCTGGTTATTAAGTGGGTTTAAGTGCCCAGTAGTCAAGTGGTTAGATATTTCATTGTGTATGCTAATGACACTGTTGTGTGTGAAGATATTATTGATAATAGGTGTGGAATGTGACTTCTCAGGTGTAGTAATTAGGTCATGGTAATTATGTCAGACCGGTGCCAAAAAGTCTGTAGAAGGTGTATTGAAGCCCCATTGTCTGATGAGGGGGGTGGAGAGTTTCATTGCCCCTGTGATTAACTGTATAAGAACCTGAGAGTTTCCCATTAAAACATTCATACATTTTGAAACCAGAGGACAGAGCTGTGAGTCTCGTTTATTCTGGAGAATTGAATGGATCGTGTCTGTATGGGTTGTCGGAGTGTCGGATAAGCTGTCTTGGGTTGATGGAAGATCGTAAACGGTGGTGACCGTTACAATATATATATATATAGAGCGAGAGAGAGAGAGAGAGAGAGAGAGAAGCAGACTAAGGACATAAATTACTGGAACCACGTCCTGTGGTCTGATGTAGTGATGAGCGGAATACGCCATATTCGATTTTGCGATATTTCGCGAATATTTCGAAGAATATTCGCGAATATTCGTTAATATCGAATATTCGTGATATTTTATAAAAAAATAAAAAATTGCGACGCTAATGCGAAATTTCGCTAGTGCGAATGCGAAATTGATTGCGAAATTTGAAAAAATAAGAATATTCGTGAACAACACTAGTCTGGTTAGACAAGATAAAGGTATTTGGTGTCAGATGGTGTCAGGCGTCTGTGCGGGGGGCAGGGGAGTCAGGCAAGAGGGTCATGGTCTGGGGCTGCATGAGTGCTGCCGGCACTGGGGGGCTACAGATCATTGAGGGGACCATGAATGCCGACATGTACTGTGACCTACTGAAGCAGAGCATGATCCTCTCCCTTCAGAGACTGGACCGCAGGGTAGTATTCCAACATGATAACCACCCCAAACACACCTCCAAGACCACCACTGCCTTGCTAGAGAAGCTGAGGGTAAAGGTAATGGACTGGCCAAGCATGTCTCCAGACCTAAACCCTATTTATCATCTGTGGGGGGGAGGGGGAGGAGCGCAAGGTCTCCAACATCCACCAGATCCGTGATGTCGTCATGGGGAAGGGGAAGAGGACTCCAGTGGCAACCTGCGAAGCTCTGGTGACCTCCATGCCCAAGAGGGTTAAAAATAATGGCGGCCACACAAAATATTGAGACTTTGGGCCCAATTTGGACATTTTCACTTAGGGGTGTCCTGACTTTTGTTGCCAACGTCTTAGACATGAATGGATGTGTGTTGAGTTATTTGTTATACAAGCTGTACACTCACTACACAACCCCTCCCCCCATGTACACTCACTACACAACATTGTAGATACAAAGACCCCTCCCCCCATGTACACCCTCCCCCCCATGTACACCCCTCCCCCCCCCATGTACACTCACTATACAACATTGTAGATACAAAGACCCCTCCCCCCTGTATACACCCCCCCCTGTACACTCACTACACAACATTGTAGATACAAAGACCCCTCCCCCCTGTGTACACCCCCCCATGTACACCCCCCCCCCCTGTACACTCACTACACAACATTGTAGATACAAAGACCCCTCCCCCTGTGTACACCCCTCCCCCCATGTACACTCACTACACAACATTGTAGATACAAAGACCCCTCCCCCTGTGTACACCCCTCCCCCCTGTGTACACCCCCCCATGTACACCCCCCCCCTGTACACTCACTACACAACATTGAAGATACAAAGACCCCTCCCCCCATGTACACCCCTCCCCCCCATGTACACCCCCCCCATGTACACTCACTACACAACATTGTAGATAGAAAGTGTCATTTGTTCAGTGTTGTCACATGAAAAGATACAAGGGGTGTACTTACTTTTGTCAGATACTGTGTATCCACTTGCAAAGTATGAAAACAATGTCCTGAGATCCTGAGTCCCCCTTTAAGCCCCCCTTCCCTATATTGGCATGGCGGGGGGGCCATCTGGCAGAATCTCCCCCGCCGGCGATGAGTCTGACCCCTCGGAGATTGCGCTCAGCCGGCTCCTCACAAAGAATTTTTAGCGTTGGGAATTCGGCGCCCCACAAGCCGGGACACGCCCGTCGGATATTCACACCACATGCGCCCGAACATGCGCTACGTATTAACAGGCCGCAAAGTGAAATCACCCGGGTGGCGGCGGCGGCGGAGAAATATTTATAATCGCAGAAGAAGAAAAGCTTATTAAAGATAATTTCCTCCCGACACTCGGAGGGGCGCCGGCGATCGGAGAAGAGGAGGGCGGCGCCATGGCGGTGCGTGGGAACGTTCAGGCTGAAAGGGAATGAGAGGAGTAGGCAGGCTGCCGCTGTTCATCCTCTTCTCCTGAAAACGTTCACCGCCTGGCTTCACCGCTTTCTGACTCGCTGGGCCAGAAGCAAGCATGCGGCCAGTGATGGTCGGAGGAAGTGCGGCCTGCCTGCTTGTTTTGGGTCGGCGACTCTATAAGCATTGATTGGCATGACAGCCAGGCAACTAGAATTTTCCTGAAGCGGAGGCCAGGCTGGCGGTGTACAGACCCCCTCCAAAAAAAATGCACCCAGGGTGAATGTAACCTAGTGTGCCAACCGGGGCCGGGGCAAGGGGTGGGCAGGAGGTACGGCTGCCCCGGGCACTGTGGTATCATGTGAGGTGGGGCGCCACAAAGATGTTGGGGATTTGGGTTGGAAGGGTAATTTTTGTGGGGTGTCAGGGAGCATTGTTCTAGGAGGGAACATTTGGGGGGGCTGGGGGGGTGATATAGAAGGATTTGTGTTGGAAGGGGGAATTTGTGGGGTGTCAGGGAGTATTGTTCTAGGAGGGAACATTTGGGGGGGCTGGGGGGTGATATAGAAGGATTTGTGTTGGAAGGGGGAATTTGTGGGGTGTCAGGGAGCATTGTTCTAGGAGGGAACATTTGGGGGGGCTGGGGGGTGATATAGAAGGATTTGTGTTGGAAGGGGGAATTTGTGGGGTGCCAGGGAGTATTGTTCTAGGAGGGAACATTTGGGGGGCTGGGGGGTGATATAGAAGGATTTGTGTTGGAAGGGGGAATTTGTGGGGTGTCAGGGAGCATTGTTCTAGGAGGGAACATTTGGGGGGCTGGGGGGTGATATAGAAGGATTTGTGTTGGAAGGGGGAATTTGTGGGGTGTCAGGGAGTATTGTTCTAGGAGGGAACATTTAGGGGGGCTGGGGGGTGATATAGAAGGATTTGTGTTGGAAGGGGGAATTTGTGGGGTGTCAGGGAGTATTGTTCTAGGAGGGAACATTTAGGGGGGCTGGGGGGTGATATAGAAGGATTTGTGTTGGAAGGGGGAATTTGTGGGGTGTCAGGGAGCATTGTTCTAGGAGGGAACATTTGGGGGGCTGGGGGGTGATATAGAAGGATTTGTGTTGGAAGGGGGAATTTGTGGGGTGCCAGGGAGTATTGTTCTAGGAGGGAACATTTGGGGGGCTGGGGGGTGATATAGAAGGATTTGTGTTGGAAGGGGGAATTTGTGGGGTGCCAGGGAGTATTGTTCTAGGAGGGAACATTTGGGGGGCTGGGGGGGTGATATAGAAGGATTTGTGTTGGAAGGGGGAATTTGTGGGGTGTCAGGGAGTATTGTTCTAGGAGGGAACATTTAGGGGGGCTGGGGGGTGATATATAAATATTTGTGTTGGGAAGGGGGAATTTGTGGGGTGTCAGGGAGTATTGTTCTAGGATTGAACATTTGGGGGGGCTGGGGGGTGATATAGGAGGATTTGTGTTGGAAGGGGGAATTTGTGGGGTGTCAGGGAGTATTGTTCTAGGAGGGAACATTTGGGGCGGCTGGGGGGGGGGGTGATATAGAAGGATTTGTGTTGGAAGGGGGAATTTGTGGGGTGTCAGGGAGTATTGTTCTAGGAGGGAACATTTAGGGGGGCTGGGGGGTGATATATAAATATTTGTGTTGGGAAGGGGGAATTTGTGGGGTGTCAGGGAGTATTGTTCTAGGATTGAACATTTGGGGGGGCTGGGGGGTGATATAGGAGGATTTGTGTTGGAAGGGGGAATTTGTGGGGCAGCAGGGAGTATTGTTCTAGGAGGGAACATTTAGGGGGGCAGATTGCGGGCGCGTCGTATACAGGCAGATTGCGGGCGCGTCGTATACAGGCAGATTGCGGACGCGTCGTATACAGGCAGATTGCGGACGCGTCGTATACAGGCAGATTGCGGCCGCGTCGTATACAAGCAGATTGCGGCCGCGTCGTATACAAGCAGATTGCGGTCGCGTCGTATACAGGCAGATTGCGGCCGCGTCGTATACAGGCAGATTGCGGCCGCGTCGTATACAGGCAGATTGCGGCCGCGTCGTATACAGGCAGATTGCGGCCGCGTCGTATACAGGCAGATTGCGGCCGCGTCGTATACAGGCAGATTGCGGCCGCGTCGTATACAGGCAGATTGCGGACGCGTCGTATACAGGCTGATTGCGGTCGCGTCGTATACAGGCAGATTGCGGCCGCGTCGTATACAGGCAGATTGCGGCCGCGTCGTATACAAGCAGATTGCGGCCGCGTCGTATACAAGCAGATTGCGGTCGCGTCGTATACAGGCAGATTGCGGCCGCGTCGTATACAGGCAGATTGCGGCCGCGTCGTATACAGGCAGATTGCGGCCGCGTCGTATACAGGCAGATTGCGGCCGCGTCGTATACAGGCAGATTGCGGCCGCGTCGTATACAGGCAGATTGCGGACGCGTCGTATACAGGCAGATTGCGGCCGCGTCGTATACAGGCAGATTGCGGTCGCGTCGTATACAGGCAGATTGCGGCCGCGTCGTATACAGGCAGATTGCGGCCGCGTCGTATACAGGCAGATTGCGGCCGCGTCGTATACAGGCAGATTGCGGCCGCGTCGTATACAGGCAGATTGCGGCCGCGTCGTATACAGGCAGATTGCGGCCGCGTCGTATACAGGCAGATTGCGGCCGCGTCGTATACAGGCAGATTGCGGACGCGTCGTATACAGGCAGATTGCGGCCGCGTCGTATACAGGCAGATTGCGGACGCGTCGTATACAGGCAGATTGCGGTCGCGTCGTATACAGGCAGATTGCGGGCGCGTCGTATACAGGCAGATTGCGGCCGCGTCGTATACAGGCAGATTGCGGCCGCGTCGTATACAGGCAGATTGCGGCGCGTCGTATACAGGCAGATTGCGGCCGCGTCGTATACAGGCAGATTGCGGGCGCGTCGTATACAGGCAGATTGCGGCCGCGTAGTATACAGGCAGATTGCGGCCGCGTAGTATACAGGCAGATTGCGGGCGCGTCGTATACAGGCAGATTGCGGATGCGTCGTATACAGGCAGATTGCGGCCGCGTCGTATACAGGCAGATTGCGGCCGCGTCGTATACAGGCAGATTGCGGTCGCGTCGTATACAGGCAGATTGCGGCCGCGTCGTATACAGGCAGATTGCGGCCGCGTCGTATACAGGCAGATTGCGGCCGCGTCGTATACAGGCAGATTGCGGCCGCGTCGTATACAGGCAGATTGCGGCCGCGTCGTATACAGGCAGATTGCGGCCGCGTCGTATACAGGCAGATTGCGGCCGCGTCGTATACAGGCAGATTGCGGCCGCGTCGTATACAGGCAGATTGCGGCCGCGTCGTATACAGGCAGATTGCGGCCGCGTCGTATACAGGCAGATTGCGGCCGCGTCGTATACAGGCAGATTGCGGCCGCGTCGTATACAGGCAGATTGCGGTCGCGTAGTATACAGGCAGATTGTGGTCGCATAGTATACAGGCAGATTGCGGCCGCGTCGTATACAGGCAGATTGCGGCCGCGTCGTATACAGGCAGATTGCGGCCGCGTCGTATACAGGCAGATTGCGGCCGCGTCGTATACAGGCAGATTGCGGCCGCGTCGTATACAGGCAGATTGCGGTCGCGTAGTATACAGGCAGATTGTGGTCGCATAGTATACAGGCAGATTGCGGCCGCGTCGTATACAGGCAGATTGCGGCCGCGTCGTATGCAGGCAGATTGCCCTTTAAGGCGCGCCCACATACCACGCCCCCCGAAATCTCCTCCCCCAGCGCCATTTTCCCGCGGGCCGCCACGGCTGCGCTTTCCTCTCCCCAATGATTAGCCACAAATGAAGAATGAACTCCGGCTCGGGAGTCTGAACATTTCCGCCTGGCGTACAAATCAATATCAATTTGTGGAAACGCTGAATTCACGGCGGCGGGCGAGTTCAGGACTCGGCCGCGGCACGGCAAACACGCATCAGGCGCTCCGGACGCCCTTAATGAGGTGGGGGGGGGTGATAAAGCGCGTTCTGCAAATCCTCTTGTAAACGATGATGCAAAGCCGACCGTCCAAAGAGCCTCCTAATGAGGATTAGTGGTAATCAGCGCGGCTCCTTCGCAGAGGTCACCCGGTGCCGACGCGTTTCACCGGCTCAGCCAAACAGATTAAAACTTTCCTTTATTTCCAGACTGGAGGAACATTTCTCAGGCCTTATATTTCCCGACACTGGGAGTCACACCGGGAGTCACACCGGGAGTCATCAGGAGTCACACTGGGAGTCACACCGGGAGTCATCAGGAGTCACACCGGGAGTCATCAGTAGTCAGCGGGAGTCACACTGGGAGTCACACCGGGAGTCACACCGGGAGTCATCAGGAGTCACACCGGGAGTCACACCGGGAGTCATCAGGAGTCACACCGGGAGTCATCAGTAGTCAGCGGGAGTCACACTGGGAGTCACACCGGGAGTCACACCGGGAGTCATCAGGAGTCACACCGGGAGTCACACCGGGGGTCACACCGGGGGACACACTGGAGTCACACCGGGAGTCATCAGGAGTCACACCGGGAGTCACACCGGGAGTCATCAGGAGTCACACCGGGAGTCACACCGGGGGTCACACCGGGGGACACACTGGAGTCACACCGGGAGTCATCAGGAGTCACACCGGGAGTCACACCGGGAGTCATCAGGAGTAACACCGGGAGTCATCAGGAGTCACACCAGGAGTCATCAGGAGTCACACCGGTAGTCACACCGGGAGTCATCAGGAGTCTCACCGGGAGTCACACCAGGAGTCACACCGGGAGTCACACCGGGAGTCATCAGGAGTCACACCGGGAGTCTCACCGGGAGTCACACCGGGAGTCATCAGGAGTCAGCGGGAGTCACACTGGGAGTCACACCGGGAGTCATCAGGAGTCAGCGGGAGTCACACTGGGAGTCACACCGGGAGTCACACCGGGAGTCATCAGGAGTCACACCGGGAGTCACACCGGGAGTCATCAGGAGTCACACCGGGAGTCACACCGGGGGTCACACCGGGGGACACACTGGAGTCACACCGGGAGTCATCAGGAGTCACACCGGGAGTCATCAGGAGTAACACCGGGAGTCATCAGGAGTCACACCAGGATTCATCAGGAGTCACACCCGTAGTCACACCGGGAGTCATCAGGAGTCTCACCGGGAGTCTCACCGGGAGTCACACCAGGAGTCACACCGGGAGTCACACCGGGAGTCATCAGGAGTCACACCGGGAGTCTCACCGGGAGTCACACCGGGGGACACACTGGAGTCACACCGGGAGTCATCAGGAGTCACACCGGGGGTCATCAGGAGTCAGCGGGAGTCACACTGGGAGTCACACCGGGGGTCACACCGGGGGACACACTGGAGTCACACCGGGAGTCATCAGGAGTCACACCGGGAGTCACACCGGGAGTCACACCGGGGGTCACACCGGGAGTCACACCGGGAGTCATCAGGAGTCACACCGGGGGTCATCAGGAGTCAGCGGGAGTCACACTGGGAGTCACACCGGGAGTCACACCGGGAGTCATCTGGAGTCACACCGGGAGTCACACCGGGGGTCACACCGGGGGACACACTGGAGTCACACCGGGAGTCATCAGGAGTCACACCGGGGGTCATCAGGAGTCAGCGGGAGTCACACTGTGAGTCACACCGGGAGTCACACCGGGAGTCATCAGGAGTCACACCGGGAGTCACACCGGGGGTCACACCGGGGGACACACTGGAGTCACACCGGGAGTCATCAGGAGTCACACCGGGAGTCACACCGGGGGTCACACCGGGAGTCACACCGGGAGTCATCAGGAGTCACACCGGGGGTCATCAGGAGTCAGCAGGAGTCACACTGGGAGTCACACCGGGAGTCACACCGGGAGTCATCTGGAGTCACACCGGGAGTCACACCGGGGGTCACACCGGGGGACACACTGGAGTCACACCGGGAGTCATCAGGAGTCACACCGGGAGTCACACCGGGGGTCACACTGGGAGTCACACCGGGAGTCATCAGGAGTAACACCGGGAGTCATCAGGAGTCACACCAGGAGTCATCAGGAGTCACACCGGGAGTCACACCGGGAGTCATCAGGAGTCTCACCGGGAGTCTCACCGGGAGTCACACCAGGAGTCACACCGGGAGTCACACCGGAAGTCATCAGGAGTCACACCGGGAGTCTCACCGGGAGTCACACCGGGAGTCACCAGGAGTCTCACCGGGAGTCACACCGGGAGTCACCAGGAGTCTCACCGGGAGTCACACCGGGAGTCTCACCGGGGGTCACACTGGGAGTCACACCGGGAGTCATCAGGAGTCACACCGGGAGTCATCAGGAGTCACACCAGGAGTCATCAGGAGTCTCACCGGGAGTCACATCGGGAGTCATCAGGAGTCACACCAGGAGTCACACCGGGAGTCACACCGGGAGTCACACTGAGAGTCATCAGGAGTCTCACCGGGAGTCTCACCGAGAGTCACACCAGAAGTCACACCGGGAGTCACACCGGGAGTCACACTGAGAGTCATCAGGAGTCTCACGGGGAGTCTCACCGGGAGTCACACCAGGAGTCACACCGGGAGTCACACCGGGAGTCATCAGGAGTCACACCGGGAGTCTCACCGGGAGTCACACCAGGAGTCTCAATGGGAGTCACACCGTGAATGAGGGACATGTGATCTCCTCTGCCTGAGAGGTCCAACGTGACCGGGCAAGACAATGTATCCACTGGAGAAGACAATGTATCAATTACATGAGACAATGTAGGCACCAGCAGGCACGTTCCAGGATCAGGATCAGTACATGTTCCAGGATCACCAGCAGCCACGTTCCAGGATCAGGATCAGTACATGTTCCAGGATCACCAGCAGGCACGTTCCAGGATCAGGATCAGTACATGTTCCAGGATCACCAGCAGGCACGTTCCAGGATCAGGATTAGTACATGTTCCAGGATCACCAGCAGGCACGTTCCAGGATCAGGATCAGTACATGTTCCAGGATCACCAGCATGCACGTTCCAGGATCAGGATTAGTACATGTTCCAGGATCATCAGCAGCCACGTTCCAGGGTCAGGATTAGTACATGTTCCAGGATCACCAGCAGCCACGTTCCAGGGTCAGGATTAGTACATGTTCCAGGATCGCCAGCAGGCACATTCCAGGATCAGGATTAGTACATGTTCCAGGATCATCAGCAGGCACGTTCCAGGATCAGGATTAGTACATGTTCCAGGATCATCAGCAGGCACGTTCCAGGATCAGGATTAGTACATGTTCCAGGATCATCAGCAGGCACATTTCAGGATCAGGATCAGTACATGTTCCAGGATCACCAGCAGGAACGTTCCAGGATCAGGATCAGTACATGTTCCAGGATCACCAGCAGGCACGTTCCAGGGTCGGGATTAGTACATGTTCCAGGATCATCAGCAGGCACATTTCAGGATCAGGATTAGTACATGTTCCAGGATCACCAGCAGGCACGTTCCAGGATCAGGATCAGTACATGTTCCAGGATCATCAGCAGGCACATTTCAGGATCAGGATTAGTACATGTTCCAGGATCACCAGCAGGCATGTTTCAGGATTAGTACATGTTCCAGGATCACCAGCAGCTGTGTACCAGGGTCAGGATTAGTACATGCTCCAGGATCACCAGCAGGCACATATCAGGATCAGTACATGTTCCAGGATCACCAGCAGGCACGTTCCAGGATCAGGATTAGTCCATGTTCCAGGATCATCAGCAGGCATATTCCAGGATCAGGATCAGTACATGTTCCAGGATCATCAGCAGGCACATTTCAGGATCAGGATTAGTACATGTTCCAGGATCACCAGCAGGCACGTTCCAGGATCAGGATCAGTACATGTTCCAGGATCACCAGCAGGCACGTTCCAGGATCAGGATCAGTACATGTTCCAGGATCATCAGCAGGCACATATCAGGATCAGGATCAGTACATGTTCCAGGATCATCAGCAGCCACGTTCCAGGATCAGGATTAGTACATGTTCCAGGATCACCAGCATGCACGTTCCAGGATCAGGATTAGTACATGTTCCAGGATCATCAGCAGGCACGTTCCAGGGTCGGGATTAGTACATGTTCCAGGATCACCAGCAGGCACGTTCCAGGATCAGGATTAGTACATGTTCCAGGATCATCAGCAGGCACGTTCCAGGGTCGGGATTAGTACATGTTCCAGGATCATCAGCAGGCACATTTCAGGATCAGGATTAGTACATGTTCCAGGATCACCAGCAGGCACGTTCCAGGATCAGGATCAGTACATGTTCCAGGATCATCAGCAGGCACATTTCAGGATCAGGATTAGTACATGTTCCAGGATCACCAGCAGGCATGTTTCAGGATTAGTACATGTTCCAGGATCACCAGCAGCTGTGTTCCAGGGTCAGGATTAGTACATGCTCCAGGATCGCCAGCAGGCACATATCAGGATCAGTACATGTTCCAGGATCACCAGCAGGCACGTTCCAGGATCAGGATTAGTACATGTTCCAGGATCATCAGCAGGCACGTTCCAGGATCAGGATTAGTACATGTTCCAGGATCACCAGCAGGCATATTCCAGGATCAGGATTAGTACATGTTCCAGGATCATCAGCAGGCATATTCCAGGATCAGGATTAGTACATGTTCCAGGATCATCAGCAGGCACATTCCAGGGTCGGGATTAGTACATGTTCCAGGATCACCAGCAGGCACGTTCCAGGATAATGATCAGTACATGTTCCAGGATCATCAGCAGGCACATTTCAGGATCAGGATTAGTACATGTTCCAGGATCACCAGCAGGCATGTTTCAGGATTAGTACATGTTCCAGGATCACCAGCAGCTGTGTTCCAGGGTCAGGATTAGTACATGCTCCAGGATCGCCAGCAGGCACATATCAGGATCAGTACATGTTCCAGGATCACCAGCAGGCACGTTCCAGGATCAGGATCAGTACATGTTCCAGGATCATCAGCAGGCATATTCCAGGGTCAGGATTAGTATATGTTCCAGGATCATCAGCAGGCACATTCCAGGATCAGGATTAGTACATGTTCCAGGATCACCAGCAGGCACATTTCAGGATCAGGATCAGTACATGTTCCAGGATCATCAGCAGGCATGTTCCAGGATCACGATCAATATATGTTCCAGGATCATCAGCAGGCATATTCCAGGGTCAGGATTAGTATATGTTCCAGGATCACCAGCAGGCACATTCCAGGATCAGGATTAGTACATGTTCCAGGATCACCAGCAGGCACATTTCAGGATCACGATCAGTACATGTTCCAGGATCGCCAGCAGGCACGTTCCAGGATCAGGATTAGTACATGTTCCCGGATCAGGGGTAATTCATGTTACAAGATGGTTGCATGAGACGGTTGACCTTGGGCTTGCAATGAAACATTTGTCGTCCTTTCAAATTTCCAATTAAAGCACAAAAAATGAAATAAATAAATGTGCGGATTTGCGTGGCGGCGTTGTGCGCTCATTATAATTTTTGGCAGTGTTTGCAATGTTCTCTGTGTAAGTTGCAGCCCGGCACTTTCCAGGTCACACAGCCATGTGTACATTTCAGGAGGACGGAGAAAGTGATTTAATTAAACCTTTCATTAGAAGGTAAAACAACATTGCCGAGGAGGCAGAAGCCCGGAGGAGACGCTAATAATGATTCATTACTAAAGCAGCTGTCGGCGTTCGGAGCCAGCCAATCGCTTCGCTTTATCTTACAGCGCTTTAATATTTCATGGTTTCCGATCTGCGTTTGATCCTGCGCTGCGGGGCGAACCCGTTTTCCGTTGTTGTCGCTCTTTGATGTCTTCTGCGAGTTGTCGTCAATCCGCAGACTTCATGGTGAAGCGCGAGATTCAGGCGGATATTTTGTGTCGTTTCTTTTTATTGTGTAAAAAATCCAATTTGAGGTCTTAGGTCGCACTCACGCCATCTTGTTTCCCAGACGCAAGACAAAATGCACAGGGACGCACATTTTGGTGCGCTTTTTAGGAACACGTGAAAGACGCGCTGCAGACGTGGTTAATGGCACTTCAAACGTGTTTATCAGATACGCGTTTCGTCGCTTGGAATGCGCGGTAAGAAAGCCTGGGAAGCTCGATGCCCATACAAGTGCAGGAGATTCTGTGCCATGTTTGTGATGCATAGGGCAGCCAATTCATGAGAACGAACCGCCCTATGCGCGGTACTCAAAAACGCGCACAAAATTATGCCAAAAAATGTGCAGGAATGAGAGTTCCCGATACACGAGGTGTGAATGGATCTTCCAATGAGGCGACATTCACTGAGTGATCCTTTTACCACGCGTTTCGGAAATGTATGGAAAAAACGCGCTGCAATTGTGCGTCACACCTGCAGTGCTATTAATTGTAAATGGCACCCCAAACGCACTAGGTTTGGGTCTTAGGGTTAAAAGTGGGGTTAGGGGTAGGGTCTTAGGGTCTAAGGGTTAGGTATAGGCTTAGGGTTAGGTTCAGGTTTGGGTCTTAGGGTTAAAAGTGGGGTTGGGGGTAGGGTCTTAGGGTTAGGGGTAGTGTTGGGGGTAGTTAGGGGTAGTGTTGTTCTTCTCCCTTCTCCTTCCGTCTCCTCCCTTCTCCTCCCTTCTCCTCCCTTCTCCTCCCTTCGCCTCCCTTCTGCCTTCTCCTCCCTTCTTCTCCCTTCTTCTCCCTTCTCCTTCCTTCTCCTCCCTTCTCCTTCCTTCTCCTCCCTTCTCCTCCCTTCTCCTCCCTTCGCCTTCCTTCGCCTCCCTTCACCTCCTCCCTTCTCCTCCCTTTTTCTCCCTTCTCCTCCCTTCTTCTCCCTTCTCCTTCCGTCTCCTCCCTTCTCCTCCCTTCTCTTTCCGTCTCCTCCCTTCTCCTCCTTTCTCCTTCCTTCTCCTCCCTTCTCCTCCCTTCACCTCCTCCCTTCTCCTCCCTTCTCCTCCCTTCTCCTCCCTTCTCCTCCCTTCTCCTCCCTTCGCCTCCCTTCGCCTCCCTTCTCCTCCCTTCGCCTCCCTTCGCCTCCCTTCTGCTTCCTTCACCTCCCTTTGTCTCCCTTCTCCTCCCTTCGCCTCCCTTCTCCTCCCTTCTGCTTCCTTCTCCTCCCTTCTCCTTCCTTCCTTCCCCTCCCTTCTGCTTCCTTCTCCTCCCTTTGCCTCCCGTCTCCTCCTTTCTCCTCCCTTCTCCTCCCTTCTCCTTCCTTCTCCTCCCTTCTCCTTCCTTCTCCTTCCTTCTCCTCCCTTCTCCTCCCGTCGCCTTCCTTCGCCTCCCTTCACCTCCTCCCTTCTCCCCCCTTCTTCTCCCTTCTCCTTCCGTCTCCTCCCTTATCCTCCCTTCTCCTTCCTTCTCCTCCCTTCTCCTTCCTTCTCCTCCCTTCTCCTCCCTTGACCTCCTCCCTTCTCCTCCCTTCTTCTCCCTTCTTCTCCCTTCTCCTCCCTTCGCCTCCCTTCGCCTCCCTTCTGCTTCCTTCACCTCCCTTTGTCTCCCTTCTCCTCCCTTCGCCTCCCTTCTCCTCCCTTCTGCTTCCTTCTCCTCCCTTCTCCTTCCTTCCTTCCCCTCCCTTCTGCTTCCTTCTCCTCCCTTTGCCTCCCGTCTCCTCCTTTCTCCTCCCTTCTCCTCCCTTCTCCTTCCTTCTCCTCCCTTCTCCTTCCTTCTCCTTCCTTCTCCTCCCTTCTACTCCCGTCGCCTTTCTTCGCCTCCCTTCACCTCCTCCCTTCTCCCCCCTTCTTCTCCCGTCTCCTTCCGTCTCCTCCCTTCTCCTCCCTTCTCCTTCCTTCTCCTCCCTTCTCCTTCCTTCTCCTCCCTTCTCCTCCCTTGACCTCCTCCCTTCTCCTCCCTTCTTCTCCCTTCTCCTCCCTTCGCCTCCCTTCTCCTCCCTTCGCCTCCCTTCTGCTTCCTTCACCTCCCTTCGCCTCCCTTCTCCTCCCTTCTGCATCCTTCTCCTCCCTTCTCCTTCCTTCCTTCTCCTCCCTTCTCCTCCCTTCTGCTTCCTTCTCCTCCCTTTGCCTTCCTTCTCCTCCCTTCTCCTTCCTTCTCCTCCCTTCTCATTCCTTCTCCTTCCTTCTCCTTCCTCCCTTCTCCTTCCTTCTCCTCCCTTCTCCTCCCTTCTCCTCCCTTCTCCTCCCTTCTCCTTCCTTCTCCTCCCTTCTCCTTCTTTCTCCTCCCTTCTCATTCCTTCTCCTTCCTTCCTTCTCCTGCCTTCTCCTCCGTTCTCCTTCCTTCTCCTTCCTTCCTTCTCCTGCCTTCTCCTCCGTTCTCCTTCCTTCTCCTTCCTTCCTTCTCCTCCCTTCTCCTTCCTTCTCATTCCTTCTCCTTCCTTCCTTCTCCTCCCTTCTCCTTCCTTCTCCTCCCTTCTCATTCCTTCTCCTTCCTTCCTTCTCCTCCCATTTTATCGGAAGGATTAAAGTTGTTCTTTTCTGGCAGCACTTCAGTGAAATCCGCCTTTTGGGTTCAGGAATTTTATTTTACTGCAATTTTCTGCAGAACCTCCCAACCCTTCAGAGCCGAATAAACTTCATGGCCTGAGGAAAGTATCTATTACTGGAGGATCGGGACTCAGCCAGGCATGGAAGATTTTACCTCCCATTTAACTCCCTAAATAATGGAGGAAATGGTGCGTGGCTCCCCATATGCCGGCTGCAGCTCGATGCGTTTCGATGGAGATTAGGAATTTTTCTGTACATAAAATATTCAGCAGAGAATTAATCAGCCGGTTTCCTTTCTGTGACCTTCAGATGTCTTTCCTTGAAGGATGTTCAGGAGGACCTGCCAGCAAAGTTACAGGACCACCATGGACCTACCTCCCTACCCCGGTCCTCACTGATTGTCTATGCCATGATGTGTGATTGGGGAGCAATGGAAAGCCTATGGGTGTCTGTTGCATGTTTCTTTTGTATGACGGGTTGCCTCAGCAGAAAGCAGAAGCACTGCAGTGACCTTTCCCTTTCAGCAGTCCCTCTGCCCAGGGAGTGACCCAGCAGCAGGGCCGGGACAAGGGGTGGGCAGCAAGGAAAGGGGCCATTGGTGCAGCCCTCTCAGGTGGAAGGGTGTTCACTGCAGGGTGAGTTGCACTTTTCTCACTGTACACGCACTCTGTGTAAAGCAAGCGATTGGCCATGCATGCGCAGTGCACTCTCCATGCCATCCATGGGAAATCATGACAAGAGGGCGGAGCACAGACGGAGGGCAGTACACCCTTCTATGTCATGTGTTATCAGTGGGGAAGGTAGTCATGTGTCCTTACCCTGGGAGAAGGACAGACCCGCTACTTCCCAGCAGCTCAGCTCCCCTCCTATTAGTGAGTCGGCTCAACTTGCTCCTCTTCCCTGCAGTGACTCAGCATCTCCGCTCCCCCCTCCCAGCAGTTGTCCTTGCGGCTTCACTTCCTGGTTCCCTACTGTGCATGCACGAGTTGCGCTGCGTGATTTCACTGGTCCCTGCTGTCTTCGGTGACCTGTGTGTCTCCCAGTGTCAGAGAACTCACCTTGCCAGACATTCTCGTGGTCGCCATTGGTGCGTGCTCGCGCCGATGTGTGCTGACGTGTGTGCTCCGGTGCGCGATGTTGTGCGTGCGCCCTGGTTTACGCCCCGGACTGCCGGCGCACGCCTGTGCGTGATGGAGTTTCTGTGTGCGTGCGCCGCTTGGCGATAGGGCAGTCTATTTGAACCCCTGGAATACTGCAGACCGGTGCTGTCTGATCTGCAGCTTCCTGTTTATCCTGCACCTGCTATCTGCCTGAACCCGGACTTTCTGACCACCCGGCTTGTGACTTGGACCTCTCCTGCCTTCCGCCTGCACCCGGCTTGTGACTTGGACCTCTCCTGCCTTCCGCCTGCACCCGGCTTGTGACTTGGACCTCTCCTGCCTTCCGCCTGTACCCGGCTTGTGACTTGGACCTCTCCTGCCTTCCACCTGCACCCGGCTTGTGACTTGGACATCTCCTACCTTCCGCCTGCACCCAGCTTGTGACTTGGACCCTTCCTGCCTTCCGCCTGCACCCGGCTTGTGACTTGGACCTCTCCTGCCTTCCGCCTGTACCCGGCTTGTGACTTGGACCTCTCCTGCCTTCCACCTGCACCCGGCTTGTGACTTGGACCTCTCCTGCCTTCCGCCTGCACCCGGCTTGTGACTTGGACCTCTCCTGCCTTCCGCCTGCACCCGGCTTGTGACTTGGACCTCTCCTGCCTTCCGCCTGCACCCGGCTTGTGACTTGGACCTCTCCTGCCTTCCGCCTGTACCCGGCTTGTGACTTGGACCTCTCCTGCCTTCCACCTGCACCCGGCTTGTGACTTGGACCTCTCCTGCCTTCCGCCTGCACCCGGCTTGTGACTTGGACCTCTCCTGCCTTCCGCCTGCACCCGGCTTGTGACTTGGACCTCTCCTGCCTTCCGCCTGTACCCGGCTTGTGACTTGGACATCTCCTACCTTCCGCCTGCACCCAGCTTGTGACTTGGACCCTTCCTGCCTTCCGCCTGCACCGGGCTTGTGACTTGGACCTCTCCTGCCTTCCGCCTGCACCCGGCTTGTGACTTGGACCTCTCCTGCCTTCCGCCTGCACCCAGCTTGTGACTTGGACCCTTCCTGCCTTCCGCCTGCACCTGGCTTGTGACTTGGACCTCTCCTGCCTTCCGCCTGCACCTGGCTTGTGACTTGGACCTCTCCTGCCTTCCGCCTGCACCCGGCTTGTGACTTTGACCTCTCCTGCCTTCCACCTGCACCCGGCTTGTGACTTGGACATCTCCTACCTTCCGCCTGCATCCGGCTTGTGACTTGGACCCTTCCTGCCTTCCGCCTGCACCCGGCTTGTGACTTGGACCTCTCCTGCCTTCCGCCTGCACCCGGCTTGTGACTTGGACCTCTCCTGCCTTCCACCTGCACATGGCTTGTGACTTGGACCTCTCCTGCCTTCCGCCTGCACCTGGCTTGTGACTTGGACTTCTCCTGCCTTCCGCCTGCACCCGGCTTGTGACTTGGACCTCTCCTGCCTTCCGCCTGCACCCGGCTTGTGACTTGGACCTCTCCTGCCTTCTGCCTGCACCCGGCTTGTGACTTGGACCTCTCCTGCCTTCCGCCTGCACCCGGCTTGTGACTTGGACCTCTCCTGCCTTCCGCCTGCACCCGGCTTGTGACTTGGACATCTCCTGCCTTCCGACTGCACCCGGCTTGTGACTTGGACCTCTCCTGCCTTCCGCCTGCACCCGGCTTGTGACTTGGACCTCTCCTGCCTTCCGCCTGCACATGGCTTGTGACTTGGACCTCTCCTGCCTTCCGCCTGCACCAGGCTTGTGACTTGGACATCTCCTGCCTTCCGCCTGCACCCGGCTTGTGACTTGGACCTCTCCTGCCTTCCACCTGCACATGGCTTGTGATTTGGACCTCTCCTGCCTTCCGCCTGCACCCGGCTTGTGACTTGGACCTCTCCTGCCTTCCGCCTGCACCCGGCTTGTGACTTGGACCTCTCCTGCCTTCCGCCTGCACATGGCTTGTGACTTGGACCTCTCCTGCCTTCCGCCTGCACATGGCTTGTGACTTGGACCTCTCCTGCCTTCCGCCTGCACATGGCTTGTGACTTGGACCTCTCCTGCCTTCCGCCTGCACCCGGCTTGTGACTTGGACCTCTCCTGCCTTCCGACTGCACCCGGCTTGTGACTTGGACCTCTCCTGCCTTCCGCCTGCACCCGGCTTGTGACTTGGACCTCTCCTGCCTTCCGCCTGCACCCGGCTTGTGACTTGGACATCTCCTGCCTTCCGCCTGCACCCGGCTTGTGACTTGGACCTCTCCTGCCTTCCACCTGCACATGGCTTGTGACTTGGACCTCTCCTGCCTTCCGCCTGCACCCGGCTTGTGACTTGGACCTCTCCTGCCTTCCGCCTGCACCCGGCTTGTGACTTGGACCTCTCCTGCCTTCCGCCTGCACCCGGCTTGTGACTTGGACCTCTCCTGCCTTCCGCCTGCACATGGCTTGTGACTTGGACCTCTCCTGCCTTCCGCCTGCACCCAGCTTGTGACTTGGACATCTCCTGCCTGCACCCGGCTTGTGACTTGGACCTCTCCTGCCTTCCTCCTGCACATGGCTTGTGACTTGGACCTCTCCTGCCTTCCGCCTGCACCCGGCTTGTGACTTGGACATCTCCTGCCTTCCGACTGCACCCGGCTTGTGACTTGGACCTCTCCTGCCTTCCGCCTGCACCCGGCTTGTGACTTGGACCTCTCCTGCCTTCCGCCTGCACATGGCTTGTGACTTGGACCTCTCCTGCCTTCCGCCTGCACCCGGCTTGTGACTTGGACCTCTCCTGCCTTCCGCCTGCACATGGCTTGTGACTTGGACCTCTCCTGCCTTCCGCCTGCACCAGGCTTGTGACTTGGACATCTCCTGCCTTCCGCCTGCACCCGGCTTGTGACTTGGACCCTTCCTGCCTTCCGCCTGCACCCGGCTTGTGACTTGGACCTCTCCTGCCTTCCGCCTGCACCCGGCTTGTGACTTGGACCTCTCCTGCCTTCCACCTGCACATGGCTTGTGACTTGGACCTCTCCTGCCTTCCGCCTGCACCTGGCTTGTGACTTGGACTTCTCCTGCCTTCCGCCTGCACCCGGCTTGTGACTTGGACCTCTCCTGCCTTCCGCCTGCACCCGGCTTGTGACTTGGACCTCTCCTGCCTTCCGCCTGCACATGGCTTGTGACTTGGACCTCTCCTGCCTTCCGCCTGCACCCAGCTTGTGACTTGGACATCTCCTGCCTGCACCCGGCTTGTGACTTGGACCTCTCCTGCCTTCCTCCTGCACATGGCTTGTGACTTGGACCTCTCCTGCCTTCCGCCTGCACCTGGCTTGTGACTTGGACTTCTCCTGCCTTCCGCCTGCACCCGGCTTGTGACTTGGACCTCTCCTGCCTTCCGCCTGCACCCGGCTTGTGACTTGGACCTCTCCTGCCTTCTGCCTGCACCCGGCTTGTGACTTGGACCTCTCCTGCCTTCCGCCTGCACCCGGCTTGTGACTTGGACCTCTCCTGCCTTCCGCCTGCACCCGGCTTGTGACTTGGACATCTCCTGCCTTCCGACTGCACCCGGCTTGTGACTTGGACCTCTCCTGCCTTCCGCCTGCACCCGGCTTGTGACTTGGACCTCTCCTGCCTTCCGCCTGCACATGGCTTGTGACTTGGACCTCTCCTGCCTTCCGCCTGCACCAGGCTTGTGACTTGGACATCTCCTGCCTTCCGCCTGCACCCGGCTTGTGACTTGGACCTCTCCTGCCTTCCACCTGCACATGGCTTGTGATTTGGACCTCTCCTGCCTTCCGCCTGCACCCGGCTTGTGACTTGGACCTCTCCTGCCTTCCGCCTGCACCCGGCTTGTGACTTGGACCTCTCCTGCCTTCCGCCTGCACATGGCTTGTGACTTGGACCTCTCCTGCCTTCCGCCTGCACATGGCTTGTGACTTGGACCTCTCCTGCCTTCCGCCTGCACATGGCTTGTGACTTGGACCTCTCCTGCCTTCCGCCTGCACCCGGCTTGTGACTTGGACCTCTCCTGCCTTCCGACTGCACCCGGCTTGTGACTTGGACCTCTCCTGCCTTCCGCCTGCACCCGGCTTGTGACTTGGACCTCTCCTGCCTTCCGCCTGCACCCGGCTTGTGACTTGGACATCTCCTGCCTTCCGCCTGCACCCGGCTTGTGACTTGGACCTCTCCTGCCTTCCACCTGCACATGGCTTGTGACTTGGACCTCTCCTGCCTTCCGCCTGCACCCGGCTTGTGACTTGGACCTCTCCTGCCTTCCGCCTGCACCCGGCTTGTGACTTGGACCTCTCCTGCCTTCCGCCTGCACCCGGCTTGTGACTTGGACCTCTCCTGCCTTCCGCCTGCACATGGCTTGTGACTTGGACCTCTCCTGCCTTCCGCCTGCACCCAGCTTGTGACTTGGACATCTCCTGCCTGCACCCGGCTTGTGACTTGGACCTCTCCTGCCTTCCTCCTGCACATGGCTTGTGACTTGGACCTCTCCTGCCTTCCGCCTGCACCCGGCTTGTGACTTGGACATCTCCTGCCTTCCGACTGCACCCGGCTTGTGACTTGGACCTCTCCTGCCTTCCGCCTGCACCCGGCTTGTGACTTGGACCTCTCCTGCCTTCCGCCTGCACATGGCTTGTGACTTGGACCTCTCCTGCCTTCCGCCTGCACCCGGCTTGTGACTTGGACCTCTCCTGCCTTCCGCCTGCACATGGCTTGTGACTTGGACCTCTCCTGCCTTCCGCCTGCACCAGGCTTGTGACTTGGACATCTCCTGCCTTCCGCCTGCACCCGGCTTGTGACTTGGACCTCTCCTGCCTTCCACCTGCACATGGCTTGTGACTTGGACCTCTCCTGCCTTCCGCCTGCACCCGGCTTGTGACTTGGACCTCTCCTGCCTTCCGCCTGCACCCGGCTTGTGACTTGGACCTCTCCTGCCTTCCGCCTGCACATGGCTTGTGACTTGGACCTCTCCTGCCTTCCGCCTGCACATGGCTTGTGACTTGGACCTCTCCTGCCTTCCGCCTGCACATGGCTTGTGACTTGGACCTCTCCTGCCTTCCGCCTGCACCCGGCTTGTGACTTGGACCTCTCCTGCCTTCCGACTGCACCCGGCTTGTGACTTGGACCTCTCCTGCCTTCCGCCTGCACCCGGCTTGTGACTTGGACCTCTCCTGCCTTCCGCCTGCACCCGGCTTGTGACTTGGACATCTCCTGCCTTCCGCCTGCACCCGGCTTGTGACTTGGACCTCTCCTGCCTTCCACCTGCACATGGCTTGTGACTTGGACCTCTCCTGCCTTCCGCCTGCACCCGGCTTGTGACTTGGACCTCTCCTGCCTTCCGCCTGCACCCGGCTTGTGACTTGGACCTCTCCTGCCTTCCGCCTGCACCCGGCTTGTGACTTGGACCTCTCCTGCCTTCCGCCTGCACATGGCTTGTGACTTGGACCTCTCCTGCCTTCCGCCTGCACCCAGCTTGTGACTTGGACATCTCCTGCCTGCACCCGGCTTGTGACTTGGACCTCTCCTGCCTTCCTCCTGCACATGGCTTGTGACTTGGACCTCTCCTGCCTTCCGCCTGCACATGGCTTGTGACTTGGACCTCTCCTGCCTTCCGCCTGCACTGGCTTGTAACTTGGAGCCACTTGTGATTGATCCCTTGGCTTGTTTGGTGGCCACGCTGCTGTTTCATCCTTGTCTGTTTATCCGCTATTGGATCCCGGCTTGCTCACCTCCTGGTGGGGCGATCCTGAGAACCGCGACCTGGCGCAGCAAAATCCATCCCCGCCATCAGGAGCTCTGGTGAACACCGGTTAGCGCTTAGACTCCGCACCTCAGGGGGCCTGTGTCATCAACCAGAAGTGACTGCCTGTACACCTGCTATTGCAATTGGCCTTCGAGCCCGACGCCTGATGGTGACAACGGGTATCTGTTCCCCTCCTCCCCCCTGAAAGGTGCCAAATGCGACACCGGAGGGGGGGGGGGGTCCTGAAAAGCTAGCGGGGTTAAAAGCTCTCCGCTAGTGCCACAAAACCGGCGGTAAAGCACCGCTAAAACTATCGGCATTTGCCGCTGACGCCAGGACGCTGTCCGTGTGAAAGGCTCTAAAGGAAAAGAAGAGGAAAGAATAAAAATAGGTGATTATTACCGCAGTGATGTCAGAGCGTCGGTAGGAACGACATCGATCAATGAAAAAAGAAAATGTAACAACAATGGTCCAAATGATGATGTGACCCAATCCCGCCGAGTCCTTCTGATTCCTTCCTATTAATCTTAGTTGCTGTTATAAAAATAAATAGAAGAATGTTCGATGGAATGAAATGTATTTTGTGGGAAGGTTTCGCCTCCTCGAGGAGATACAATATCTATAATGTCCGATCTCGATCGTTATCGGGTTCCCCACCCAACAATCCATTGTGCTGCGAATGGAACGGCGGGCGGCAGAAGCTCGCCGTGAAATTACAAAGGCCGCCTTTAATCTTCATTTAGGGGGCCGGGGAAGAATCGTGTGATTTATGGAATAATATCTTCCTGTAAATATCTGGCGCACACACTGGGTTTAATTTACACGTTGCTGCGGGGCGACAGCGCCGTTGTGTTTCCACGGAAAAGACTCTATTTGTGAGAAGCAACAGGAGACTTCAATCAATTTGCTGGTGGATCTGCCAGGACAATGCGCAGCGCTTCCAGAAATGGCATCTTGGGTGGATGAAGTCGGGAAGGACACCCCATTTGTGGAATAATCTGCATCCCATTATCTGTGACTGATATTCAGGGGCCGCGTTATGAATTAAATGCAAGATATTACTTATGTGGAAACCAGCGAGCTTCCTGTGACCTTCAAGCAGCCGCCAAGGTCATTAAAAAGGGAGAGAGAAATTTTTGGCAATGAAATCTCTCACTTAATGAGAGCCACAGCCATCTGCCCATCAAAACTGCATGTACATTATTCTGAGTGAATGGGACAAAATCGAATGTTCTCAGGCTATTTCATGTGCAAATCGAATGTTCTCAGGCTATTTCATGTGCAAATCGAATGTTCTCAGGCTATTTCATGTGCAAATCGAATGTTCTCAGGCTATTTCATGTGCAAATCGAATGTATGAATGTGTAAAATACAAAATTATGACCACTAGATGGCGCAGAGAAGCTTACTTATTTGCTATAATGGTAAGCGCCATCTAGTGGCCATAACGCAGCATTTTCCGCATTATGGAGGCTGCATTGCTGGAATAGAGGAGAGATAGAAGGCAAGGAGCCCCTAGACAGCGAAGTAGAAGAACACTTCTATTGCAGGGAATTTCCAAGCCGGAGATTATCGTAACCTACAAGGGTTGTGTCTTGTGTTAGGAAAGGATTCAGCACCTTGGACAGGGCACCCAGTTCCCTTCTCTCAGCACCACTTCTCCCTTCCCTCTCTGTGGTCCTGTCGGCAGCACGCCCTCCCCTTTCCGGTGAAGAACTGCACCCCCTGGTCCGTTTAGAGCAGAGGTGTCCAACCAGTGGTCCGAGGCTGGTCCCTGGTTTAGGGGTTGTCTTCCTTGAGGATGGTCCCTGGTTTAGGGGTTGTCTTCCATGAGGCTGGTCCCTGGTTTAGGGGTTGTCTTCCATGAGGCTGGTCCCTGGTTTAGGGGTTGATCTCCATGAGGCTGGTCCCTGGTTTAGGGGTTATCTTCCTTGAGGCTGGTCCCTGGTTTAGGGGTTGATCTCCATGAGGCTGGTCCCTGGTTTAGGGGTTATCTTCCTTGAGGCTGGTCCCTGGTTTAGGGGTTGTCTTCCTTAAAGGCTGGTCCCTGGTTTAGGGGTTGTCTTCCATGAGGATGGTCCCTGGTTTAGGGGTTGTCTTCCATGAGGCTGGTCCCTGGTTTAGGGGTTGTCTTCCATGAGGATGGTCCCTGTTTTAAGGGTTGTCTTCCATGAGGCTGGTCCCTGGTTTAGGGGTTGTCTTCCTTAAAGGCTGGTCCCTGGTTTAGGGGTTGTCTTCCATGAGGATGGTCCCTGGTTTAGGGGTTGTCTTCCATGAGGCTGGTCCCTGGTTTAGGGATTGTCTTCCATGAGGCTGGTCCCTGGTTTAGGGGTTATCTTCCATGAGGCTGGTCCCTGGTTTAGGGGTTGTCTTCCATGAGGATGGTCCCTGGTTTAAGGGTTGTCTTCCATGAGGCTGGTCCCTGGTTTAGGGGTTGATCTCCATGAGGCTGGTCCCTGGTTTAGGGGTTATCTTCCTTGAGGCTGGTCCCTGGTTTAGGGGTTGTCTTCCATGAGGCTGGTCCCTGGTTTAGGGGTTATCTTCCTTGAGGCTGGTCCCTGGTTTAGGGGTTGTCTTCCATGAGGATGGTCCCTGGTTTAGGGGTTGTCTTCCATGAGGCTGGTCCCTGGTTTAGGGGTTGTCTTCCATGAGGCTGGTCCCTGGTTTAAGGGTTGTCTTCCATGAGGCTGGTCCCTGGTTTAGGGGTTGATCTCCATGAGGCTGGTCCCTGGTTTAGGGGTTATCTTCCTTGAGGCTGGTCCCTGGTTTAGGGGTTGTCTTTCATGAGGCTGGTCCCTGGTTTAGGGGTTGTCTTCCTTGAGGCTGGTCCCTGGTTTAGGGGTTGTCTTCCATGAGGCTGGTCCCTGGTTTAGGGGTTGTCTTCCATGAGGCTGGTCCCTGGTTTAGGGGTTGTTCTCCATGAGGCTGGTAGCTGGTTTAGGGGTTGTCTTCCATGAGGCTGGTCCCTGGTTTAGGGGTTGATCTCCATGAGGCTGGTCCCTGGTTTAGGGGTTATCTTCCTTGAGGCTGGTCCCTGGTTTAGGGGTTGTCTTCCTTGAGGCTGGTCCCTGGTTTAGGGGTTGTCTTCCATGAGGCTGGTCCCTGGTTTAGGGGTTGTCTTCCATGAGGCTGGTCCCTGGTTTAGGGGTTGTCTTCCATGAGGCTGGTCCCTGGTTTAGAGGTTGTTCTCCATGAGGCTGGCCCCTGGTTTAGGGGTTGTTCTCCATGAGGCTGGTAGCTGGTTTAGGGGTTGTCTTCCATGAGGCTGGTCCCTGGTTTAGAGGTTGTTCTCCATGAGGCTGGTCCCTGGTTTAGGGGTTGTTCTCCATGAGGCTGGTCCCTGGTTTAGGGGTTGTTCTCCATGAGGCTGGTCCCTGGTTTAGGGGTTGTTCTCCATGAGGCTGGTCTCTGGTTTAGGGGTTGTTCTCCATGAGGCTGGTCCCTGGTTTAGGGGTTGTTCTACATGAGGCTGGTCCCTGGTTTAGGGGTTGTTCTCCATGAGGCTGGTCCCTGGTTTAGGGGTTGTTCTACATGAAGCTGGTCCCTGGTGCCAGGAAGGTTAGGGACTGCTGCCCTACACTGTTCCTTTCTGGTGCTGCTCTGTTGAATTCGTATCCGGTGCATGCGCAGACACGTCACGTGGATCTTTGCCAGATCTACAGGACCTGACAGATCCCTGCAGTGTGTCTCAGCATGTGCAAGATCCAAACTGCCTGCTGGGATAAGGGGCATAAAAATCCCAGGGGGCAGTTGGCAGGACTATGTGGGAAAACACAGCAAGGGATCCTGGACTGACCTATGGCATTCCTGTACATGTGTGGGGTGCGGGGGCATCATAGGCGAGAATGACAGACCTGAACTTTCAAAAAAGTCTGACTTTAGGCCTGAGAACATGACTGCTTGCTCAGTTCTCGGTCAGCTCTGAGCAGAGTGGTGGCCTCTTCATGCTCTGCCCCTCCAGAGCTCACAAAAGCACCAGGCTGGGGAGGGGGTGGGAGGAGCTAAATCCGGCTTTCTGCCACGAGCAGGGATATGGGTGGATCCTGAACTGTGATGTCATGACCTCGGCTGATTCTGAGTCACGTGAGAGCCCAAATAAGTGCACTTCTGGGACCCAAAAGAGAAGAAGACAAATTGGCCAAACTTCTCTTAGTAGACCTATCATCTGCCAAACGCCTTCTGTAAAGTGATCCACCCTCAATCTTTTTTCAGAGATGTAGCAAGGACTGTCGCATGTAAAAGCCAAGAGGATCCCTGACCACTTTATGGTTTTACTTGCTTTGACCCCCGACTAAAGTCCAACTGCCACTAATGGCCACTAATGGCTTTGGTGACCTTCAGTGGGATTTCTACCGATCTGTAATCCTCTCCATAGAACTTACAAAGGGCCACACGAGTCTCACCATTCAGGACTGTCGCTATTTCTCAGTTCTGAGTCTCACAGAACAAGTAATCCGCACGTCTTCCTGCCGGAGAACGCCAAATTCCAACACGTTCGGGGGAAATGTGCAGGAGACACTTTTATGAAAGATGAGAGACGTTGAGCCCTTTTGATCCGAGCTTCAGTTCATCGAAGGCTTTGAGCTTCTTCTGTGAGCGGAATCTCAATAAAAAAGAGAAGGCGGAGAATCGCTCTACTTCTCGCAGTTCAGACTCATCCATTCAGCAATTCCAAAGGGCAAAGGGATTGTATACCTCCAACCAGGAATCATCTCAACACCTCTGGAGAGAGAGTGAAAGAGAGAGACAGAGATAGACAGATAGGTAGACAGAGAGAGTGATGAATAGATAGACTGAGATAGGTAGAGAGAGAGAGAGAGAGAGACATAGACAGATAGGTAGACAGAGAGAGAGAGATGGATAGATAGAGGGAGAGATAGAGAGAGAGAGAGAGAGAGAGAGAGAGAGAAATAGGTAGACAGACATATATAGAGAGAGACAGACAGGTAGACAGAGAGAGAGAGATGGATAGATAGAGATAGATAGGGAGAAATAGAGATAGAGAGATAGGTAGACAGACATATATAGAGATAGAGAGATAGAAAGAGAGAGTGATAGAGTGATAGATAGAGAGATGAGAGAGAGAGATAGACAGATAGGTAGACAGAGAGAGAGAGAGAGAGTGATGGATAGATAGAGGGAGAGATAGAGAAAGAGATAGGGCCAGATTCCGGTAGAGTTATCTATCAGTGATACTCCAGCCTAACTGTGACTTTAAGCCGGCGTCTCTGTTTTCTGTAACCAGAAAACAAAAAACGCCGGGTTGGAGTTCCGATGCGATTGGCGTAATTGAATTTCGCCATCGCATCACACATTTAATTTAACCACTTAAGGACCCCCGCACGCACATATACGGCCACAGAATGGCTCGTACAGGCACAAGGGCGTAAATTTACGTCCCCGCCTAAGTGCGGTTCGGGGGTCCCATCGGGACCCCCTCCGCGGCGTGCGGGGGTCCCCCTGGCTCCGGGAGCGATCCGGGACGAGCGGGCGGATGTCGGCGTTTACCCGCCCCCCCGCGATCGCTCCCAGCCAATGCTCGCGCTCCCCCTTTGTGTCACTTCCTCCTCCTGTGTAAACACAGGAAGGGGGAAGTGATGTAATCTCCCATCGCAGCAGTATTTCCAACCGCTGCGATGAGAGGAACACCTCACAGGTAAGTCCTGCACCAACACTACACTGACACACACACACATAGGCACACTTAACCCCTTGCGATCTGCCCCCCCACCCCCCCTGTCACAGTGTCACTGAATGCAGAGATCTAATCACTGCATTTAGTGTCAGTGTGACAGGCAGTGTAAAATCAGTGAGTGTTAGGTTCAGGATAGCCCCCCCACCCCCCTAATAAAGTTTTAACCCCCTGATCACTGCCCTAGTTAACCCTTTCACTCCCTATTGCCAGCGTCACTAAGCGATCATTTTTCTGATCGCTGTATTAGTGTCGCTGTTCCCGCTAGGTAGCTATTTTTTTTTATCGCAATTTTTTTTTTTTACTAAAGACATGTGGCTAAATAAATTTTGGCCTAAATGTTTGACTAAAATTTAGTTTATTTGATTTTTTTTAACAAAAAGTAAAAAATAGTGTTTTGTTTTAAAAAATGTCGCTCTATTTTTGTTTATAGCGCAAAAAATAAAAATCGCAGAGGTGATCAAATACCACCAAAAGAAAGCTCTATTTGTGGGAAGAAAAGGACGCAAATTTTGTTTGGGAGCCACGTCGCACGACCGCGCAATTGTCTGTTAAAGCGACGCAGTGCCGAATCGCAAAAACACCTTGGGTCATTTACCAGCATATTGGTCCGGGTCTTAAGTGGTTAAAAATGCCGCCGGGGGCGTTCCCGCTGATTAACGCTGAAAAAATATGTTACAGTAATCAGCGGAAATCGGAAATTCACGATAGTTTTCGGGCGCGACGCAGTGACTTTCCGACGTTTCCATAAGCGATACGCGACGTAAAGATAAAGCAGCCCCCTAGTGGAGTATACTATGTTAAGTATAGCCGTCGTCATCGCGTCGGAAAAAAAAAAATTTGCGTCGCTTGCGTAAAACGTTCATGAATGGGGATGTGACGTCATTGACGTTCACTGACAGAATTTGGAGCATGCGCACTGGGATGCATTGACACTCGACGCATGCGCAGTACGTTTGCCGCGGGATCGCGCTTAGTTAGAATAATACACGCCCCGTACCCGCCCAATTTGAATTCCGCCGGCTCATTTTCGATACGCTGCCGCAACTTTAGGAGCAAGTGCTTCATGAATAACACCACTTGCTCCTAAAATTTCGGCAGAGTAACGTAAATGAGAAGCGTTACTCCAGAGCAAAGATGCTCCCATCTACCTGAATCTGGCCCATAGAGAGAGAGAGATAGAGATAGAGAGAGAGATAGGTAGACATACATATATAGAGAGAGAGAGACAGACAGGTAGATAGAGAGAGAGACAGACAGGTAGACAGAGAGAGAGATGGATAGATAGAGAGATAGAGAGATAGAGATAGAGAGATAGGTGGAGAGAGAGTGATAGAGAGATGAGAGATAGATATACAGATAGGTAGACAGAGAGAGATAGAGTGATGGATAGATAGGTAGAGAGAGAGATAGGTAGACAGACATATAGAGAGAGATAGATAGAGAGAGAGAGAGATAGATAGAGAGAGAGTGAGTGATAGAGTGATAGACAGAGAGATATAGACAGATAGGTAGAGAGAGAGAGAGAGAGTGATGGATAGAGAGATAGATAGATAGAGATAGATAAGTAGAGAGAGAGATAGAGAGAGAGGGGGGGGGAGAGAGAGATAGACAGATAGAGATAGAGAGATAGATAGAGATAGATAAGTAGAGAGAGAGAGAGAGAGAGAGAGGTAGATATAGAGATGGAGAGAGAGGTGGGTAGACAGACAGATAGAGAGAGATAGATAGACTTAAATGTTTTGCTGATGACTTTCGTTGGCACTTGGTGTCCGGTGTATCTGCAATGTCTGACAATTGTCAACTAGCACTGATGCATTCCAGTCAGGGCCGGTGCTACTACTAGGCAAACCAGGCAGCTGCCTAGGGGTGCCGGGACACTGGTTTCCCTCCATATCTGCATGCTCTGCAGGCTGCAGCATGTAACTAATTCAGTCCCAGGCAGCTGCTCCGTCCGTGTAGAGGCGCATCGCAGAACTGAAACCAGCGCTAGAGGAAACCGGTGCTTCCTGTATAGTGCTGTCTCCTGTCACATGGGTAGGGTAAAGGGGGTGGAGTCATCGGTGGAGCCAATTGGGGTGGCAAAATTAGGTTTCGCTTAAGGTGTGAAAAATCGTTGTACCAGCCCTGATGCCATTTGTTGTCCTGCTGAAGCCCTTTCACCGTGTTTCTCCATGACACCTAGATTTTCGGGAAGGAATTGCCGGTGTGAATGCAGAAAATGAATCCTCGGTGAATCTCGTCGCACTTCTTGTACAATGTAAGACGTTTGTCCTCTCGCTGAATGTACTTTGTTTGGTTCTCTGTAGAAAATTTCTCAACAATATCTTTCTATACTTTCCAGACAACATTCTCCGTCCCTCCTGGCAGATCTTCCCGCCGCTCGTCACTGACGACGTATCTGAGCTGCCGACCAACAAAATGTCTTCCTTTATCCCGCCGTCCGATATTCTCGGAAAATCCGTGTCAGACGAGGAAAATCTTCACTTTCCCCATTTCCTGATCCTCATTGATTTCACTGAAGTTTTCATCAGGCTAAAGCCCCGTACACACGACAGAGAAACTCGACGGACGGAACACATCGTTCTCTGCCGGCCGTCAGAATCTGCGACCCGCCCGTCGGGAATGGCAACCAGCCATTCATCCCGACGGGCCATCGAGCAAATAGAGAACGTGCTCTCTATTCGCTCGACGGGTTTCCCGAGGGGCGGGGCGAGCAGAGAGCGTACACACGGCCGAGGTTCTCGCTGGAATGCGGCTCCCAGCCAGGTTCTCGCTGGTTTCTGGTGAGAACCTCGGTCGTGTGTACGCCGCATGAGTTTTATTTTGAAGCGGAAGCAAAAATATTCTTGTTGAGACAACAAGCGCTTCACGCGCCGCGTTCTTTCAACAAGCGCTTCACACGCCGCGTTCTTTCAACAAGCGCTTCACACGCCGCGTTCTTTCAACAAGCGCTTCACACGCCGCGTTCTTTCAACAAGCGCTTCACACGCCGCGTTCTTTCAACAAGCGCTTCACACGCCGCGTTCTTTCAACAAGCGCTTCACACGCCGCGTTCTTTCAACAAGCGCTTCACACGCCGCGTTCTTTCAACAAGCGCTTCACACGCCGCGTTCTTTCAACAAGAGCTTCACACGCCGCGTTCTTTCAACAAGCGCTTCACACGCCGCGTTCTTTCAACAAGAGCTTCACACGCCGCGTTCTTTCAACAAGCGCTTCACACGCCGCGTTCTTTCAACAAGCGCTTCACACGCCGCGTTCTTTCAACAAGCGCTTCACACGCCGCGTTCTTTCAACAAGCGCTTCACGCGCCGCGTTCTTTCAACAAGCGATTCACGCGCCGCGTTCTTTCAACAAGCGATTCACGCGCCGCGTTCTTTCAACAAGCGCTTCACGCGCCGCGTTCTTTCAACAAGCGCTTCACACGCCGCGTTCTTTTAACAAGCGCTTCACACGCCGCGTTCTTTCAACAAGCGCTTCACGCGCCGCGTTCTTTCAACAAGCGATTCACGCGCCGCGTTCTTTCAACAAGCGCTTCACGCGCCGCGTTCTTTCAACAAGCGCTTCACGCGCCGCGTTCTTTCAACAAGCGCTTCACGCGCCGCGTTCTTTCAACAAGCGCTTCACACGCCGCGTTCTTTCAACAAGCGCTTCACACGCCGCGTTCTTTCAACAAGCGCTTCACACGCCGCGTTCTTTCAACAAGCGCTTCACACGCCGCGTTCTTTCAACAAGCGCTTCACACGCCGCGTTCTTTCAACAAGCGCTTCACGCGCCGCGTTCTTTCAACAAGCGATTCACGCGCCGCGTTCTTTCAACAAGCGCTTCACGCGCCGCGTTCTTTCAACAAGCGCTTCACGCGCCGCGTTCTTTTAACAAGCGCTTCACACGCCGCGTTCTTTCAACAAGCGCTTCACACGCCGCGTTCTTTCAACAAGCGATTCACGCGCCGCGTTCTTTCAACAAGCGCTTCACGCGCCGCGTTCTTTCAACAAGCGCTTCACACGCCGCGTTCTTTCAACAAGCGCTTCACACGCCGCGTTCTTTCAACAAGCGCTTCACACGCCGCGTTCTTTCAACAAGCGCTTCACACGCCACGTTCTTTCAACAAGCGCTTCACACGCCGCGTTCTTTCAACAAGCGTTTCACACGCCGCGTTGGAAAGTCATAGCTTGGTCATGGCTGGTCACGGATGGTCATGGCTGGTCATGGATGGTCACGGATGGTCACAGATGGTCATGGATGGTCATGGATGGTCATGGATGGTCATGGATCGACACGGATGGTCACGGATGGTCTGGCATGGGCACGGATGGTCATGGATGGTCATGGAAGGTCATGGATGGTCATGGATCGACACGGATGGTCACGGATGGTCTGGCATGGTCACGGATGGTCACGGATGGTCATGGATGGTCACGGATGGTAATGGATGGTCATGAATGGTCATGGATGGTCATGGATGGTCACAGATGGTCACGGATGGTCATGGAAGGTCATGAATGGTCATGGATGGACACGGATGGTCACGGATGGTCATGGATGGTCACAGATGGTCACGGATGGTCACGGAAGGTCATGGATGGTCACAGATGGTCATGGATGGTCATGGAAGGTCACGGATGGTCACTGATGGTCATGGATAGTCATGGAAGGTCATGGATGGTCATGAATGGTCATGGATGGTCATGGATGGTCATAGATGGTCATGGAAGGTCATGGATGGTCATGGATGGTAACAGATGGTCATGGAAGGTCATGGATGGTCACGGATGGTCACGGATGGTCACGGAAGGTCATGGATGGACACAGATGGTCACAGATGGTCATGGATGGTCATGTATGGTCACGGATGGTCATGGAAGGTCATGGATGGTCATGGATGGTCACGGATGGTCATGGATGGTCATGGATGGTCATAGATTGTCACGGATGGTCACAGATGGTCATGAATGGTCATGCATGGTCATGGATGGTCACAGATGGCCATGGAAGGTCACGGATAGTCATGGATGGTCACGGATGGTCACAGATGGTCATGGAAGGTCATGGATGATCACAGATGGTCACGGATGGTCACAGATGGTCACGGATGGTCACGGAAGGTCATGGATGGTCACAGATGGTCACGGATGGTCATGGATGGTCATGGAAGGACACGGATGGTCACTGATGGTCATGGATAGTCATGGAAGGTCATGGAAGGTCACGGATGGTCATGGAAGGTCATGGAAGGTCACGGATGGTCATCGAAGGTCAAGGATGGTCACGGATGTTCACAGAAGGTCACGGATGGTCACGGATGGTCATGGATGGTCACGGATGGTCATGGATGGATAGACAGATCTAAAGATAGGACAGTTTGGTCATAATTGGAAGATAGACAGAAAATAAAATAGATAGATAGATATGAAGAGTAGCCTTTAGCCCTGAAGGCCGGGGGGGGGTACATTTGTGTCCCAGTATCTAGGGGTGGGATGGTGGCCATGTGTTCACCGGTCCCACCGTCCAGCACTGGAGTGCTGGGATATGGAGTTACGCTCCATTTTCCTCCTGGATTGCGCCCTCCATTCATCTAAGAGAAGAGTTCCGGAAAGGGAACAGGAGAAAAGCACAGCGGATATCTTGGATATGACAAAGAACTGAACTTGCGGTTTAACTCATTCTGAGTTGCTGTCATTGCAGTAGATGGGATAACGCCCCCCTCCCCTCCCCCTCTATCGCACGTTCTGTACTCTCCGGTTAATTGCTCTTTGTCACCTCCATGCCCGCGGACGCATTGTTCAGCTGCCTTTTCTTACTTCCTGATATTTTTCCGCTGCTACTCCTACACAGCCGAGGTGAGGTGCCATTGTACCCGTAATTATACTTAAGTGGGGTTAATGGGTTGCCATGGCAACAGAACTTCCAGGGAAATCCGGACGACAGTTGTAAAAATACTTATTAACTGGGGCGCCTTTTCTTTTCCTCTCCTATTCTGTCCTTGTTGTGAAAGGACCCCGACAAGTAGGAACCTCGCGCTGTACTCTAAGCCGCGGCATTCCAGCGGCACGTGACCGCCCCCCCCACTGAGCTAGCAATCTAATTTTAGTCAGTGTTTCAGGGGGATTAATTAGAGTTTTGTTTCCTTTATGTTTCCCTGTCCAAAAGAAATTACCATTCAAGTGATCGCCACCGAAATATGAAACCAGAGCGCAAAATGATAACCAATCAGGTTCAAGACGATCATTTCCATTTGTTGATTCTAAAGGCCGTACACACGGTCAGACTTCAAAATCAGCAAGTTTTCAAATTAGTCCGATGCTCCATCGCACAACAAAGTTTGGTCTGCAACAACAACTTTTGTACAAAGTGCAAATACGCATGCTCAGAACCAATGTTAAAATCAACCAACAATAGCAACCAAAGGGTGGCGGTAAAGAGCAGAAAAACCACATGATGTTGGGAAAGTTTCAGAAAAGTCAGAGCGTGTGTATGCTATGGGTGTGACCGGACAAAAATCCAAGGGAACGTTTGTTTGATGTCTGCCTGTGTGTACGAGGCTTTATGGTCTCTAGTGATTGGATAGGCTGTGTTCTCATGAATATGAAGGGTCTCGGTGATGTCACTGGTCTCTAGTGATCGGATAGGCTGTGTTCTCATGAATATGAAGGGTCTCGGTGATGTCACTGGTCTCTAGTGATTGGATAGGCTGTGTTCTCATGAATATGAAGGGTCTCGGTGATGTCACTGGTCTCTAGTGATTGGATAGGCTGTGTTCTCATGAATATGAAGGGTCTCGGTGATGTCACTGGTCTCTAGTGATTGGATAGGCTGTGTTCTCATGAATATGAAGAGTCTCGGTGATGTCACTGGTCTCTAGTGATTGGATAGGCTGTGTTCTCATGAATATGAAGGGTCTCGGTGATGTCACTGGTCTCTAGTGATTGGATAGGCTGTGTTCTCATGAATATGAAGGGTCTCAGAGATGTCACTGGTCTCTAGTGATTGGATAGGCTGTGTTCTCATGAATATGAGGGGTCTCGGAGATGTCACTGGTGTCTAGTGATTGGATAGGCTGTGTTCTCATGAATATGAAGGGTCTCGTGATGTCACTGGTCTCTAGTGATTGGATAGGCTGTGTTCTCATGAATATGAAGGGTCTCGTGATGTCACTGGTCTCTAGTGATTGGATAGGCTGTGTTCTCATGAATATGAAGGGTCTCTCTGTGATGTCACTGGTCTCTAGTGATTGGATAGGCTGTGTTCTCATGAATATGAAGGGTCTCGGTGATGTCACTGGTCTCTAGTGATTGGATAGGCTGTGTTCTCATGAATATGAAGGGTCTCGGTGATGTCACTGGTCTCTAGTGATTGGATAGGCTGTGTTCTCATGAATATGAAGGGTCTCTCTGTGATGTCACTGGTCTCTAGTGATTGGATAGGCTGTGTTCTCATGAATATGAAGGGTCTCGATGATGTCACTGGTCTCTAGTGATTGGATAGGCTGTGTTCTCATGAATATGAAGGGTCTCGGAGATGTCACTGGTGTCTAGTGATTGGATAGGTTGCTCTTCCAGGGTCTTGCTGATGTCACCGGTCCTTAGTGATTGGTTGGCTGCCCTCTCATTATCAGGCCTTCCTTTTGTTTGCTCATCACATAAATGTTTTCCTTGGTGAGTTTTGTTCAGAATGTTTAGCGAATGTTTTTGTGACATAAGAAATTCCCCGACAATCGGCGCTGACAGTATAATTACAGATGCTCGGCGTCTTCCGATCCCCGACTGATTGATTGTTTGATACACACAATTCTGAAGAAAGATGTTCATATTTAGAGAAGAAAAAAACTTCTCAGGTGGAAAATCTCTGGTGTGGAGAGGAGCGCAGGATCGGCGTGTCATATTTCTTTGTCACTGATTGGCGCGGTGAAGAGACGCAGTTTCAGCACAAAATATTGCAGAGCAGACACAGGAAATTGGATTAAATGTATCTTCTTTTTAAAAAAAATGAATTTTCACCAAGAACCATTAATAAGATTCCGAGGAAACCGATCAATCATCTGGAAGGACGGCGATGACGCAATTTTAGGATTTCAAGATGGAAAATAATTTGCCTCAAAGTCATTTATGTAAAATACGGATCTGGAAATTTTCTCTCATATGAAGGATATTTTCCATGTGTCTATTTTTATATGTTGGGATAATTGGGCGCACACAATTCTCATTCTTACGTGTTTCTGAAAGTTCTATTTCCTTATCTGGAAACATCGGTCGGATCTTCCAATGCTCTGAGGGTGTTTTCTCTGGAAACAATTTGCTTTAGGCTTGGTCCGTCTGGAGGTATGACCAGGGCTTTCTTTCTTAGAGGATTGATGCAGGAACTCCCCCTTTTTGAAGTTACCCCTTGTCTCCTCCCCCCACCCACCTCCGAACACCGTCCCTTGGTTCCACCTCCTACCCACCTCTGAGCACTGTCCCTTGGTCCCACCTCCTACCCACCTCTGAGCACTGTCCCTTGGTCCCACCTCCTACCCACCTCTGAGCACTGTCCCTTGGTCCCACCTCCTACCCACCTCTGAGCACTGTCCCTTGGTCCCACCTCCTACCCACCTCTGAGCACTGTCCCTTGGTTCCACCTCCGTGTACCATTCCTTGGTTCCACCTCCTACCCACCTCTGAGCTCCGTCCCTTGGTTCCACCTCTGAGCACCATTCCTTGGTTCCACCTCCTACCCACCTCTGAGCACCATCCCTTGGTTCCAGCTCCTACCCACCTCTGAGCACCATCCCTTGGTTCCACCTCCTACCCACCTCCAAGAACCGTTCCTTGGTTCCACCTCCTACCCACCTCGGAGCACCGTCCCTTGTCTCCGCCCCCTACCCACCTCTGAGCACCATCCCTTGGTTCCACCTCCTACCCACCGCTGAGCACCGTCCCTTGGTTCCACCACCTACCCACCTCCAAGCACCGTCCCTTGGTTCCACCTCCGAGCACCATTCCTTGGTTCCACTTCCTACCCACCTCTGAGCTCCGTCCCTTGGTTCCACCTCCGAGCACCATTCCTTGGATCCACCTTCTACCCACCTCCGAGCACCGTCCCTTGGTTCCACCTCCTACCCGCACCTCTGAGCACCATCCCTTGGTTCCACCTCCTACCCACCTCTGAGCACCATCCCTTGGTTCCACCTCCTACCCACCTCCAAGAACCGTTCCTTGGTTCCACCTCCTACCCACCTCGGAGCACCGTCCCTTGTCTCCGCCCCCTACCCACCTACGAGCACCATCCCTTGGTTCCACCTCCTACCCACCGCTGAGCACCGTCCCTTGGTTCCGCCACCTACCCACCTCCAAGCACCGTCCCTTGGTTCCACCTCCTACCCACCTCTGAGCACCATCCCTTGGTTCCAACACCTACCCACCTCTGAGCACCGTCCCTTGGTTCCACCCCTTACCCGCCTCCAAGAACCGTCCCTTGGTTCCACCTTCTACCCCCCTCCGAACACCATCCCTTGGTTCCACCTCCTACCCACCTCTGAGCACCGTCCCTTGGTTCCACCACCTACCCCCCTCCGAGCACTGTCCCTTGGTTCCACCCCCTTCCCCCCTCCGAGCACCGTTCCTTGGTTCCACCTTCTACCCACCTCTGAGCATCATCCCTTGGTTCCAACACCTACCCACCTCCGAGCACCGTCCCTTGGTTCCACCCCCTACCCACCTCCAAGCACCGTCCCTTGGTTCCACCTCCTACCTACCTCTGAGCACCATCCCTTGCTTCCAACACCTACCCACCTCTGAGCACCATCCCTAGGTTCCACCCCTTACCCACCTCCAAGAACCGTCCCTTGGTTCCACCTCCTACCCCCCTCCGAACACCATCCCTTGGTTCCACCTCCTACCCACCTCTGAGCACCGTCCCTTGGTTCCACCACCTACCCACCTCCGAGCACCGTCCCTTGGTTCCACCGCCTACCCACCTCCGAGCACCGTCCCTTGGTTCCACCGCCTACCCACCTCCGAGCACTGTGCCTTGGTTCCACCCCCTACCCACCTCTGAGCACCGTCCCTTGGTTCTACCTCCTACCCACCTCCCAGTACCGTCTCTTGGTTTCACCCCCTACCCACCTCCGAGCACCGTCCCTTGGTTCCACCTCCTACCCACCTCTGAGCACTGTCTCTTGGTTCCACCCCCTACCCACCTCTGAGCACCTTCCCTTGGTTCTACCTCCTACCCACCTCCCAGTACCGTCTCTTGGCTTCACCCTCTACCCACCTTCCATTACCGCCCTTTTAGAGAATACAGAACTAAGTAACATTTGTATTACTTTGTAATTTGTATGGAATTTGTTAATGATAACAAGAAAAGCAGTAAAATGGATCCCATGCAGCCAACAATAGACGCGCCCCCCCAGCAACCATAGAGCTCCACAGGAACAATAGACCACCCACAACAAAATACCCCCCCCAGATGCAATAGACCCCCGGCAGCAACAACCGATTGTATCAATAGACCCTCCAGCAACCATCTACAATAGGCTGGTCCCTTAACAGTAGATCCCTATAAGCAACTGACCCCCCAGTAACATAAGTCGCACCCCCACCAAAAATAGATCCCATACAGAGACAATAGGTTTCCCAGCAGAAACAATAGAACAATAGACCTCCCCAGCAACAATAACACTCCCCTGAAAAAATAGATCCCCCAGCAACAAGCATTAATGGACTCTGTAGCACAACCCCGTACACCTAACCATCATATACATTTAGTGCTGGAGGTGCCGAATCTGCGTTCCCCCGCGTTTTCGCTGAATAAAAGCCCTGGGCATAACCAATAGGAGGGCACATTTCGACACATATTTGCATGTGGGCGGGGCCCTGAGAGGAGAGAGCAGGGATTGCAGTAATGCGTATTAACAGAAAAGTTCCAACATGGTGGCAACACGGCCAGACTGCTATGGCGGTCCCCAAAAAAACACTTATAGGGCCAGATTCACGAACAGTTAGGCTGGCGGATCGAGTGATCCGCCAGCCTAACTGTGACTTTGAGCCAGCGTCTCTGTAACCAGAAAACAAGAAACGCCGGGTTGAAGTTCCGATGCGAGCAGCGTAACTGAGTTTCGCCATCGCATCGTTACTTCAACTTAAAAATGGCGCCGGGGGCGTTCCCGCCGATTTACGCTCAAAAAATATGTTAATGAGCAGAAATCGGCAATTCACGATCGAATTCCGGCGCGACGCAATGACGATACGACGTTTCCGGACGGGATACGCGGCGCATACATATACCTACATGGGGTTGGAGTATCCTATGTTAGGTATAGGCGTCGTCATCGCGTCGGGAAAAAAAAAAAAAAAACGTCGCTTGCGTAAAACGGTCATGAATGGGAATGTGACGTCATTGACGTTCATTCACAGATTTTGGAGCATGCGCACGGGGATGTTTTGACACTCGACGCATGCGCAGTACGTTGGCGGCGGGATCGCGCTTAGTTAGCATACTACACGCCCCGTACCCGCCAAATTTGAATTCCGCCGGCTCATTTGCGATGCGCTGCCGCAACTTTAGGAGCAAGTGCTTCGTGAATGACAGCACTTGCTCCTAAAATTTCTGCAGCGCAACGCAAATGAGAAGCGTTACTCCAGAGCAAAGATGCTCCCATCTACCTGAATCTGGCCCATAATGCCCAACAGCATCCGACAGAGGAGGTGGCTGGACAGCGGTCCAGGAGATTGGACACCTTCTCTCCTGATGGCACCGATGGAGATCTCAGAAGAACACGAGTTCCTCCTTCTCCTCGGCTCAGTGACTGCTGAACTTCCCCACCTGTACAACTGTACCTGCTTACAAGAGCGTCCGTGTGTGTCGCTTTTGCATTGAAGTCAATCGGACACGATTTTTGCATTGAAGTCAATCGGACGCGATTTTTGCATTGACATCAATGGGACGTGATTTTGCATTGAAGACATTATCTGCCGCTTTTATTTTTCTATCAGCAAGATGCTAATAATCCAATTTTGGGCGGCGGATACATCCATAGTGATCGGACATGGGACAGTGATTGGACATGGGACAGTGATTGGACATGGGACAGTGATTGGACATGGGACAGTGATCGGACATGGGACAGTGATCGGACATGGGACAGTGATCGGACATGGGACAGTGATCGGACATGGGACAGTGATTGGACATGGGACAGTGATTGGACATGGGACAGTGATCGGACATGGGACAGTGATTGGACATGGGACAGTGATCGGACATGGGACAGTGATCGGACATGGGACAGTGATTGGACATGGGACAGTGATCGGACATGGGACAGTGATCGGACATGGGACAGTGATTGGACATGGGACAGTGATCGGACATGGGACAGTGATCGGACATGGGACAGTGATTGGACATGGGACAGTGATTGGACATGGGACAGTGATCGGACATCGGACAGTGATTGGACATGGGACAGTGATTGGACATGGGACAGTGATCGGACATGGGACAGTGTTTGGACATGGGACAGTGATTGGACATGGGACAGTGATTGGACATGGGACAGTGATCGGACATGGGACAGTGATCGGACATCGGACAGTGATCGGACATGGGACAGTGATCGGACATCGGACAGTGATCGGACATGGGACAGTGATCGGACATCGGACAGTGATCGGACATGGGACAGTGATCGGACATCGGACAGTGATTGGACATGGGACAGTGATCGGACATGGGACAGTGATCGGACATGGGACAGTGATCGGACATGGGACAGTGATTGGACATGGGACAGTGATTGGACATGGGACAGTGATCGGACATGGGACAGTGATCGGACATCGGACAGTGATCGGACATGGGACAGTGATCGGACATCGGACAGTGATCGGACATGGGACAGTGATTGGACATGGGACAGTGATCGGACATGGGACAGTGATCGGACATCGGACAGTGATCGGACATGGGACAGTGATCGGACATGGGACAGTGATCGGACATGGGACAGTGATTGGACATGGGACAGTGATTGGACATGGGACAGTGATCGGACATGGGACAGTGATCGGACATGGGACAGTGATTGGACATGGGACAGTGATCGGACATGGGACAGTGATTGGACATGGGACAGTGATCGGACATGGGACAGTGATCGGACATGGGACAGTGATCGGACATGGGACAGTGATTGGACATGGGACAGTGATCGGACATGGGACAGTGATCGGACATGGGACAGTGATCGGACATGGGACAGTGATCGGACATGGGACAGTGATCGGACATGGGACAGTGATTGGACATGGGACAGTGATCGGACATGGGACAGTGATCGGACATGGGACAGGGACAGTGATTGGACGGACATCGGACAGGGACAGTGATCGGACATGGGACAGTGATTGGACGGACATGGGACAGGGACAGTGATCGGACATGGGACAGTGATCGGACATGGACATGGACATGACAGTGATTGGACGGACATGGGACAGGGACAGTGATCGGACATGGGACAGTGATCGGACATGGGACAGTGATCGGACATGGGACAGTGATCGGACATGGGACAGTGATCGGACATGGGACAGTGATCGGACATGGGACAGTGATTGGACATGGGACAGTGATCGGACATGGGACAGTGATCGGACATGGGACAGTGATCGGACATCGGACAGTGATCGGACATGGGACAGTGATCGGACATGGCGACGCCATGGAGTGAATGGACTTTCCTGAATGAAAAGCACGCAGACGGTTACAAATCCGATGGTTGGAGATTTATTTTCCATCTTGCTCCTCTAATTTCCTCGCACTGCGAATATTAAACATGTGACTTCTTTGCATGTGGCTTTGCCCTCGCCTGGCAGCGAGTGCATTGTGGGTAATGGTTGCGGCGGGACGATGGTTAACGTGCTCCATACAGGTAATGAGATTGTAAAATGTGAAGTGATCGGCGACGAAAGGGTGTGACACCCGCGCTATTGTCTCTGCTAGCGCCCCCCCCCCCCCCCCCCCTCCCCGTGTCACAGATCTCGGTTGCTGATGAGATTTTCTCAGTTTACAAAGCTGTGAAAGATAATCACAACTTGAGAATGTCGCAGCAAACACGACTGCGACCCCGGGACCCTGGCGCGTTACAAGTCTCGCCGCCGCCCTCTGGGAAGTCACACGCCTTCTTAGTCCAGGGAACGTCTCTGTTGTTTTAGCGCAATAATATTATTACCGATACCAGTGGTGGCTGGGGATCAAGATTTTTGGGGGGGCAAACAAATGAAAAAAAAAAACATCAATTGCAGCCTCACTGTGCCCATCAAACGCAGCCACTGTGCCATGCCATTGTCAACACTGTGCCCATCAATTGTCGCCACTGTGCCCATAAATTGTCGCCACTGTGCCCATCAAACGCAGCCACTGTGCCCTGCCATTGTCGCCACTGTGCCCATCAATTGTCGCCACTGTGCCCATCAATTGTCGCCACTGTGCCCATCAATTGTCGCCACTGTGCCCATCAATTGTCGCCACTGTGCCCATCAATTGTCGCCACTGTGCCCATCAATTGTCGCCACTGTGCCCATAAATTGTCGCCACTGTGCCCATCAAACGCAGCCACTGTGCCCATCAATTGTCGCCACTGTGCCCATCAATTGTCGCCACTGTGCCCATCAATTGTCGCCACTGTGCCCATAAATTGTCGCCACTGTGCCCATCAAACGCAGCCACTGTGCCCTGCCATTGTCGCCACTGTGCCCATCAATTGTCGCCACTGTGCCCATCAATTGTCGCCACTGTGCCATGCCATTGTCACCACTGTGCCCATCAATTGTCGCCACTGTGCCCATCAATTGTCGCCACTGTGCCATGCCATTGTCGCCACTGTGCCCATCAATTGGCGCCACTGTGCCCATAAATTGTCACCACTGTGCCCATCAAACGCAGCCACTGTGCCATGCCATTGTCGCCACTGTGCCCATTAAACACAGCCACTGTGCCCATCAATTGTCGCCACTGTGCCCATCAATTGTTGCCACTGTGACCATAAATTGTCGCCACTGTGACCATAAATTGTCGCCACTGTGCCCATCAATTGTTGCCACTGTGCCCATCAATTGTCGCCACTGTGCCCATAAATTGTCACCACTGTGCCCATCAAACGCAGCCACTGTGCCATGCCATTGTCGCCACTGTGCCCATTAAACACAGCCACTGTACCCATCAATTGTTGCCACTGTGACCATAAATTGTCGCCACTGTGCCCATAAATTGTCGCCACTGTGCCCATCAATTGTCGCCACTGTGCCCATCAATTGTCGCCACTGTGCCCATAAATTGTCTCTACTGTGCCCATAAATTGTCACCACTGTGCCCATAAATTGTCACCACTGTGCCCATCAATTGTCGCCACTGTGCCCATAAATTGTCGCCACTGTGCCCATAAATTGTCGCCACTGTGACCATAAATTGTCTCCACTGTGCCCATCAATTGTCGCCACTGTGCCCATAAATTGTCGCCACTGTGCCCATAAATTGTCTCCAATGTGCCCATAAATTGTCTCCAATGTGCCCATAAATTGTCGCCACTGTGCCCATCAATTGTTGCCAGTTTGCCCATCAATTGTCTCCACTGTGCCCATCAATTGTCGCCACTGTGCCCATAAATTGTCGCCACTGTGCCCATCAATTGTCACCACTGTGCCCATCAAACGCAGCCACTGTGCCCATCAATTGTCGCCACTGTGACCATAAATTGTCGTCACTGTACCCATCAATTGTCGCCACTGTGCCCATAAATTGTCGCCACTGTGCCCATCAATTGTCGCAACTGTGCCCATTAATTGTCGCCACTGTGACCATAAATTGTCTCCACTGTGCCCATAAATTGTCGCCACTGTGCCCATCAATTGTCTCCACTGTGCCCATCAATTGTCGCCAGCTTGCCCCCTCAAAAACCGACAGTTTGCCCCATAAAATGCCACCAGATTTCCCCCCCGCCCAGCACTTACCTTTCTGGGGATAGCCATCCTCCCTCCCCCCGCCCTCCATGTCTTCTCAGCCACTCAGGTTCCCAGCAATCCCGACACTTTCCATTTTCCAAAGATCAGCAGGAAACATTCTCACAATTCTGGGATCATTTTCCGCCCACCGCCGAGATTAGCGTGAAAATACCGATGTTTATTGATTGGTGGAATATTGGGGGTCGAATAATTCCCCACTTGTGACAACTTCTTTTCTTTTCTTTAACGGCGGCTCCTCCGGCTCGCCCGCGGTTTTCTGTAACGTGACTCACGGCCTTCCAGAGCGCGAGCCTTTTAAGCGCGGAGTGCAGAGGTGGCCCCCGCGGGTGATAAAGCTCCGATGAATCACATTTCTTAGGAATCGCCTCCCCCGCATTATATTAATTACAATTCCTGAGATTATTATTTATCCCGCAAGGCATGCTGGGTATTTGGATGTCGAACCTCGAAGATAATCTCCTGATTTATCTTTATAATTTGGGTCCGGACTTTCCGAGGATCAAAGCCGCCGATAGGTAATGGAAGACGGAGATTTTCAATTAAAATGTATCAATTATTAATCCCAGAATTAAAAACCGTGATATTTACATTCCGGAGTCACGAGAGGATGAATGGAGACAAAGGAGGAAAATAATAATCGCAACATCGCCGCGTCATTACGCCAAACAAAGAGTCTTATTATGTTCTGAATTATTTAGTTTCTTCATCGTCTTTTCTTTTTCATTTATCACTGGAGATCCCAAACAGATCCATATGTATAGAAAGAGGAGTATTTCTCCCCTCCCCCCACACCACATCAGTCTCTGTACAGAGGAGCAGGGCCGCCATCAGGGGGGTACAGGCATTACACCTGTAAGGGGCCCGGGGGTCCCCAGGGGCCCGGATGGGAACAACCCTAAAAAAAAAAAAAAAAAAAAAAATTTTTTTTTTTTTTTTTTTTTTAGGGGTCCAAAGGTCCCCAGGGCCCCGGAGGCCACCAAGGGCCCCAGATGACAAGCCCTTTTTTTAAAAAAATATATATTTTTTTATAAAAAAAATATATTTTTTTTAATATATTTTTATTTTATTTTTTATTAAAGGGCCAATTTTTTTTCTTTTATTTTTTTTAGAGGTCCGGAGGTCCCTAGGGGCCCGGAGGCCACCAGGGCCCCAGATGGCAAGCCCTTTTTTTTTATTAAAAAAATATATATTTTTTTTTATAAAAAAATATATTTTTTTAATATATTTTTCTTTTATTTTTTATTAAAGGGCCAATTTTTTTTTCTTTAATTTTTTTTAGAGGTCCGAGGTCCACAGGGGCCCGGAGGCCCCCAGGGCACCGGATGGCAACCCCCCTTTTTTTTATTTATTTTCTATAAAAAAATATATATATTTTTTAATATATTTTTATTTTATTTTTTTATTAAAGGGCCATTTGTTTTAGGGGTCTAGGGGCCCGTAGGCCACCAGGGCCCCAGATGACAACCCCCTCTTTTTTATCTTTATAAAAAAACATATTTTTTTAATATATTTTTCTTTTATTTTTTATTAAAGGGCCAATTTTTTTTCTTTTATTTTTTTAGAGGTCCAGAGATCTCCAGGGCCCCAGATGACAACCCCCCTTTTTTTATAAAAAAAATATATATTTCTTTTATTTTTATATTTATATAATATTATTATTATTAAAGGGCCCCCGGATGACAATCCTGCTTTTTTATATTTTTTTTTTTACTTTTTTATATTATTTTATTTCTTTTTTTTTTAATATATAGATGTATTTTTATTAAAGGGCTCAGGGTCCCCAGGGCCCCACGTGTCAAACCCCCTTTTTTATAATTGTATTTTTTATTTTTGTTTATATATTTTTTTTATATTTTTATTTTTTATTAAAGGGCCCAGAGGTCCCAGGGCCCTGGAAGGCAACCCCCTTGTTTTTTTCTATATAAATGTTTATTTCTTTTTTATATATATATTTTTTTATTTTTTTTAAAGGGCCCAGAGGTTTCTTTTTATTAAAGGGCCCAGAGGTCCCGAATGGAAAGCCCCCTTTTTTTGTAATTTCCTTTTATATAAAAAAAATTAGGTCCCCGGGGCCCAAGTTGGCAACCACCCTTTTTAAAAAAAAATATATATATATTATATATATATATATATATATATATATATAATATATATATATATTTTTTTTCTTTTTATTAAAGGGCACAGAGGTCCCCAGGGCCCCGGATGGCTACTCCCCCCCCCCTTTTTTATATATATTTTACTTTATTTCTTCTTTTTGTAAAGGGCCCCCCCGCTTCTCAATTCGCGGCAGCAGCCCCCCCCGCTTCTTAATTTCATGCGACAGCACCCCCCCCCCCCCCCCGGTTCTCTGCTCCAGGGGCCCATGCCTGAAGCTGTGTAAGGGGCCCCAAAATTCCTGATGGCGGCCCTGCAGAGGAGCTTACACTCTAATGTCCCCTCCCCCCCACAGTCACATCACTCTGTACAGAGGAGCTTACACTCTAATGTCCCCTCCCCCCCCACAGTCACATCAGTCTCTGTACAGAGGAGCTTACACTCTAATGTCCCCTCCCCCCACATCACATCAGTCTCTGTACAGAGGAGATTACACTCTAATGTCCCCTCCCCCCCACAGTCACATCACTCTGTACAGAGGAGCTTACACTCTAATGTCCCCTCCCCCCACACACACACAGAGGAGCTCAGTCTCCCCCCCACAGTGTACAGAGGAGCTTACACTCTAATGTCCCCTCCCCCCCACATCAATCTCTGTCACATCAGTCTCCCCCCACAGTGTACAGAGGAGCTTACACTCTAATGTCCCCTCCCCCCCACAGTCACATCAGTCTCTGTACAGAGGAGCTCTCTGTCCCCTCCCCCCACAGAGGAGCTTACACTCTAATGTCCCCTCCCCCCACAGTCACATCAGTCTCTGTACAGAGGAGCTTACACTCTAATGTCCCCTCCCCCCCCCACAGTCACATCAGTCTCTGTACAGAGGAGCTTACACTCTAATGTCCCCTCCCCCCACAGTCACATCAGTCTCTGTACAGAGGAGCTTACACTCTAATGTCCCCCCCCCCCACAGTCACATCAGTCTCTGTACAGAGGAGCTTACACTCTAATGTCCCCCCCCCCACAGTCACATCAGTCTCTGTACAGAGGAGCTTACACTCTAATGTCCCCTCCCCCCACAGTCACATCTGTCTCTGTACAGAGGAGCTTACACTCTAATGTCCCCTCCCCCCACACCACATCAGTCTCTGTACAGAGGAGCTTACACTCTAATGTCCCCTCCCCCACAGTCACATCTGTCTCTCTACAGAGGAGCTTACACTCTAATGTCCCCTCCCCCCCACAGTCACATCAGTCTCTGTACAGAGGAGCTTACACTCTAATGTCCCCTCCCCCCACAGTCACATCAGTCTCTGTACAGAGGAGCTTACACTCTAATGTCCCCCCCCCCCCCCCACAGTCACATCAGTCTCTGTACAGAGGAGCTTACACTCTAATGTCCCCCCCCCCCCACAGTCACATCAGTCTCTGTACAGAGGAGCTTACACTCTAATCCCCCCTCCCCCCCACAGTCACATCAGTCTCTGTACAGTGGAGCTTACACTCTAATGTCCCCTCCCCCACAGTCACATCAGTCTCTGTACAGAGGAGCTTACACTCTAATGTCCCCTCCCCCACACAGTCACATCAGTCTCTGTACAGAGGAGCTTACACTCTAATGTCCCCTCCCCCCACAGTCACATCAGTCTCTGTACAGAGGAGCTTACACTCTAATGTCCCCTCCCCCCACAGTCACATCAGTCGCTGTACAGAGGAGCTTACACTCTAATGTCCCCTCCCCCCACAGTCACATCAGTCTCTGTACAGAGGAGCTTACACTCTAATGTCCCCTCCCCCCACAGTCACATCAGTCTCTGTACAGAGGAGCTTACACTCTAATGTCCCCTCCCCCCACAGTCACATCAGTCTCTGTACAGAGGAGCTTACACTCTAATGTCCCCTCCCCCCCACAGTCACACACTATTACTATTATACATTTATATAGCTCTGACATATACCGCAGTGCTGTACAGAGATCACTAAGCCAATCACATCAGTGTCTGCACCAGAAGAGCTCACACTCTAATGTTCCAGTGAAGGGAACTCTGAAGGCGTAGGCACACCAAGACATTTTGGACAATTTCATGCTCCCAACTTTGTGGGAGGAGTTTTGGGACGGCCCCTCCCTGTTCCAACATGACTGCACACCAGAGCACAAAGCAAGGTCCATAAAGACACGGAGGAGGGAGTTTGGGGAGGAGGATCTTGTCTGGCCTGCACAGAGTCCTGACCTCAATCCCATAGAACACCTTGGGGATGAATTAGAGGGGAGTGATAATGATGACCCTGACACAATTTCTCAGGGCGAACCCCATTTCTGCCGTCTGATTCTAATCATGATAGTAAAACATGCAAACCAGAGAGAGACAGAAGTTCACATCTTCACCTTCCAGCGCGCAGCCAGCAAGAGGAAGGGGTGGAGCCTGGGCGGCTCCTTTATCAACAATATTGTAATCTTATAGGGCCAGATTCAGGAACACTTGCGCTGGAGTATTTCGATATGCGCCGCGTAACTGTGATGATGCGCCGTCGTTTCTATGTGCCCGTACCCACCAAACTAGATGCGCCCAATAACGGGTCATTTGCGACTGGCGGAACGTTCCGACGCCAGAGTATCGTCAGCGCTTAATTTCGTTGGGCGCATCAGTCGCGCCTATTGATTTCCCCTGCAAATATGCAAATGAGGGATTTTTCACAATTCACGAACGGATTAGCACCATACGCTGGCTACATGCGCCGCGCGTATCTCGTCCGTCCGGCGCAAAGTTATTTCTACAAAAGGCTGCTTTATCTTTACTCCAGACGGTCACAGGTCAGCAGGAGATCAGCTACAGCAGCGTTACCGACGAAGAGCTAGCTGAGCACCCCCACTTGCAGGACAACACCTCTGTCCATGCTTGTCTGTCATACAGCCATGGAGGAAGACATCATAGGTCTCCATCGCCGAGATGACGGCTGACAGCTCCTGGCCTTTAGAGTTCAGCTTTCTCCTGTGTGTTTGCGGGGAACGGGAGCAGCCATCTCAAAACAAAAGTAACATCACTGCGGGGAGGGGGAGCAGGATATACTTTAGTGCCGAAATGGCGCTTCTACGGGCGCATTTAAACGCCCAACGGAAGGCATTGCGCTGACATTTCCCGTGAAGTGGTGCCGACGGAAGTTGTGAGCATGCGCACAAAGGGGGCGAGTGGAACCTCACTCACTGCGCATGCTCCGTGGTTGATGCGCTGAACGTAAGCCTCTGCGCTGGGCTCCGCCCATCATTTACATATGATCACACCCACTTCCACTTGCGTCGGGTTACGCCAGCGCATTATCGTTACTCTGGCGCAAGTTTACGCGCAACTGCTATGTGAATTACAGGACTTGCGCTGAAAGGGTCTTCAGAGTAACGTAAATGAGAAGCGTTACTCCAGAGGAAAGATACTCTCATCTACCTGAATCTGGCCCATAGTCTAGTATCCTCCCATTAGATAATTGATGTTTAGATGTTAGTAAGATGTTAGTAAGATGTTAGTAAGATGTTAGTAAGATGTTAGTAAGATGTTAGTATGATGTTAGTAAGATGTTAGTATGATGTTAGTAAGATGTTAGTAAGATGTTAGTATGATGTTAGTAAGATGTTAGTATGATGTTAGTAAGATGTTAGTAAGATGTTAGTAAGATGTTAGTAAGATGTTAGTAAGATGTTAGTATGATGTTAGTAAGATGTTAGTAAGATGTTAGTATGATGTTAGTAAGATGTTAGTAAGATGTTAGTAAGATGTTAGTAAGATGTTAGTATGATGTTAGTATGATGTTAGTAAGATGTTAGTAAGATGTTAGTAAGATGTTAGTATGATGTTAGTAAGATGTTAGTAAGATGTTAGTATGATGTTAGTACGATGTTAGTAAGATGTTAGTATGATGTTAGTAAGATGTTAGTAAGATGTTAGTAAGATGTTAGTAAGATGTTAGTATGATGTTAGTAAGATGTTAGTATGATGTTAGTATGATGTTAGTAAGATGTTAGTAAGATGTTAGTAAGATGTTAGTAAGATGTTAGTATGATGTTAGTAAGATGTTAGTATGATGTTAGTAAGATGTTAGTAAGATGTTAGTAAGATGTTAGTAAGATGTTAGTATGATGTTAGTAAGATGTTAGTAAGATGTTAGTAAGATGTTAGTATGATGTTAGTAAGATGTTAGTATGATGTTAGTAAGATGTTAGTAAGATGTTAGTAAGATGTTAGTATGATGTTAGTAAGATGTTAGTAAGATGTTAGTAAGATGTTCCTCCAGAGAACACAAATTTAATTCAACAACATCAATACAGAATAAAGTCCGAATTCCACAGATGATACAAAAATCCAGAGCGAGTGTTTCAAAGTCTCATCTTAGAGAAGATATTCTGATCACTTCCAGACCAACATATATACTTGTAGAGCAGGGGTGGCCAACCAGTGGCCCGGGGGCCACATGTGGCCCGCGGAGCCCTCTGATGTGGCCCGCGACCCCCTGCTCTGGAATGGTGGGTTGGCAAGCCCAGATTGCAGGTTGCCCACCCGCCATACCGCGGGATCAGTGTTGTGAATGAAGCTGGTGGTAGAGGAAGGAAGTGGCTGTGGGGTAGAGCCCCATAATCCCACGCTTCCTCTACACTGCTGGCTTTTGTCAGAGGCGGAGTCTATGGTAAAGTTCAGCTGACCCGCAGGAAAGACACAGGTGCCCTACACTGCACCCCCGGGGTGGGTAAACCGCAGCACATCAGTCTTAGTAGGGTGACCAGACATCCCCAGTTTCAGGGGACAGTCCCCTGATTGAGGACACTGTCCCCGGACCAAGTCTGTCCCTGGTTTTGTCCCCAGATTGGATTTAATAGGGGGCGGGGCAATTTCAAAGATAGTCAAATTTAGAATTACACCCCCCTCCCCCCGCGCTCCGCTGTGCCTACTAGCATAGCCCCCCTATGCTAGTAGGCACAGCGGAGCCCCCCGTGTATTTTTCCCATTATCTGAGCCCCTTTCTGATGATCATGTGATGGTCGGAGCGGAGGGAATATTTCTTCAGTTTCCGGCGCATGCCCATTCAGCTCCGCTCGCATCTTCTTCTGCCTTGGCTCAAATCCTGACCATCCTTGCCTTCCCTGGGGGAGTGATCTTCCTCCGCTCCCCATCCAGTAGTAGCCGGGGCCTGGAGAGTAAGACTTGAGAGGCTGTGAGGCGGCGGCGACGGGCAGAGAGTCGCTAGTTGTTGCCATTACTAGTAAAGAAAAAATACGTCCCCGGATTTCATTTTAAAAATCTGGTCACCTTAGTCTTAGGCCCTTTTCACACGATCATTTCGACCAAATGGGACCCTCAATTCGCCTCTATGGAGCAACAGACGTCCATTTACGCCCACCTGCCTCCAATCCGAAAAACAGAAGGGAATTTGTCCCCTTCCATCTGAGCAGATCTGAGGGCCTATAGAGTAGCCGAGACCTGTCATCCCTCCGCTCTACTCATTGTGGCCCACGACTGGTTGCCAAGTTGCTTTAGTGGCCCTCGCTCTTCAAAAGGTTGGGCACCCCTGATGTAGAGAATACATTGGGCCAGATTCACGTATTCCAGAGCATCTTTGCTCTGGAGTAACGCTTCTGATTTGCGTTGCGCTGCCGAAATTTTAGGAGCAAGTGCTGTCATTCACGAAGCACTTGCTCCTAAAGTTGCGGCAGCGCATCACAAATGAGCCGGCGGAATTCAAATGTCGCGGGTACGGGGCGTGTAGTATGCTAACTACGCGCGATCCCGCCACCAACGTACTGCGCATGCGTCGAGTGTCAAAACATCCCCGTGCGCATGCTCCAAAATCTGTGAATGAACGTCAATGACGTCACATTCCCATTCATGACCGTTTTACGCAAGCGACGTTTTTTTTTTTTTTCCCGACGCGATGACGACGCCTATACCTAACATAGGATACTCCAACCCCATGTAGGTATATCTATGCGCCGCGTATCCCGTCCGGAAACGTCGTATCGTCATTGCGTCGCGCCGGATTTCGATCGTGAATTGCCGATTTCCGCTCATTAACATATTTTTTGAGCGTAAATCGGCGGGAACGCCCCCGGCGCCATTTTTAAGTTGAAGTAACAATGCGATGGCGAAACTCAGTTACGCTGCTCGCATCAGAACTTCAACCCGGCGTTTCTTGTTTTCTGGTTACAGAAAACAGAAACGCCGGCTCAAAGCCACAGTTAGGCTGGCGGATCACTCGATCCGCCAGCGTAACCTTTCCTGAATCTGGCCCATAGTGGTATATTCTCTGAGGGACAAGCAGAATCCCCAGAATATATATCCTATTCACTGAATAGCTGAGCAATTTGATTGGTCGTCTTTGATCTGAAAGACATTGCGTTCCAACGTCCTGTCCTGCAGAGTGTCAGGTAATTGTCACTCCCAGGAGGAGTCACTAATTAGTATTAGGGAGCCGACCAGTGTACATCCTTGCATACCAAATAGCTCTCTTTTAATAAGTAATTAGATTACCTGTGGCCTAAGTAATGGTTTGATGTGTAAACAAGACTCCATCCTGTCTCGTTGCCTATTTGACAATCGACAAGTGTCTTTTGATGTGTAACTTGTAATTACAGGTCACTGAAATCTGGCCTGGTTGATTTTAGACTAATATAATACATATATATATATATATATACAGTACAGACCAACAGCTTGTGTTAGAACTTGGTTTGCAGTGGAAAAATAAGTTATAATAATAATTATACATACTAATTAATTAATAAAATATTATCATTTTTATTATTTGTATTTTATTACTTTTCATTTATAATTTTTTTTTAATTAGTATGTATAATTATAATTTATTGAATTTTTAACATGTTTTTTTTTTTTATTATAACTTGATTATTTTTACAAAGAGAGAGAGAAAGAGAGAGAGAGAGAGAATATTTATTGTTATCAAACTGTTGGCGCTATATAAATCCTGTACAATAATATTAATAATAATTTTATATATATATATATATTATTATAATATGTTATTATCATGTTTATTATTATTTTATTTAATTAGCATTGATTTATAATTTTTTTATTTAATTAGTATGTATAATTTTTACCATAATTTTCTTTAAAAACTTGATTATTTTTCCAATGCAAACCAAGTTAATTTTTTATATTATACAGTACAGACCAAAAGTTTGGACACACCTTCTCATTCCAAGAGTTTTCTTTATTTTCATGACTATGAAGATTGTAGAGTCAGGCCGTGTACACACGACCGAGGTTCTCGCTGGAAACCAGCGAGAACCTCGCTGGAAGCTGCATTCCAGCGAGGACCTCGGCCGTGTGTACGGTCTCAGCGAGCTTCCCGTCGGGAATCCCGTCGAGCAGAAATAGAGAGCACGCTCTCTATTTGCTCGACAGCCCGCCTGGATGAATGGCTGGTTGCCATTCCCGACGGGCGGGTCGCCGATTTCGACGGCCGGCAGAGAACCTCGACGGGCGGAACGATGTGTTCTGCCCGTCGAGGTTCTCTGCCGTGTGTACGCCGCCTCACACTGAAGGCATGAAAACTCTGAAGTAATTGTTTTTTAAAACGTCATTTAAATTGATGGTGTGTGGGGCAAAATGTCGTTTTTTGTCTTCAATAAAACTACCAAAAAAATATTCCAACATGCTTGAATTTTTTGTGTCGTTTTTCAAAACGTCGTTTTTTTGGTTTCACAAAAAGTCACCGTGTGTAGCAAAAACGTCGTTTATGACGACGTTTTTCAACCCGCGCATGCCCAGAAGCTAGTTATGAAGCGAGCTTCAATGGAAAAGAGTGGTGAACGTAACCTCGCTTTTTGTGAAAAAAACGATGGTGTGTACGCGGCATAACACATGTGGAATTGTATACATAACACAAAAGTGTGACACATCTGAAAATCTGTCGTATTCTCGGTCCTTTTGCTTTGCACACTCTCGGCATTCTCTTAGGGTTGCCACCTGTATGATTTCCCCCCGGACAGTCCGGTTTTTGAATGATGTGTACGGGTTTTCATTTGCTCCAGACCCGGACACATCATTCACATGGACTGCGCGCACCGGGAGTAAGATCTAAAGTCTCCCTCAGAGAGCAGAGCAGACTGTTAGCTAAAGCTCCTCCCCTCCTTCTCTGCTCTGTATACACACACGAGGAGGAGGGGGGAGCATGGACGCCGCTGATCTCAGGTCTGTAAAAAGTTTATCTATGCTGTGTAGAGGGACAGGGGAGGGAGGAGAGCGGCTGGAAAGGAGGACATGGTAGAATATATGTGTAGTGATAGAGGGATTTGGAGGATGTGTACTGGGGGCTTTGGCAGGGAGAAGACCATGCTAGAAGTGTGGATTGGACTTCAAAACTGACAACTGTTTCAAACTCTATGGGCCAGATTCAGGTAGATGGGCGCATCTTTGCTCTGGAGTAACGCTTCTCATTTACGTTACGCTGCCGTAATTTTAGGAGCAAGTGCTGTCATTCACGAAGCACTTGGTCCTAAAGTTGCGGCAGCGCATCGCAAATGAGCCGGCGGAATTCAAATGTAGCGGGTACGGGGCGTGTAGTATGCTAACTACGCGCGATCCCGCCGCCAACGTACTGCGCATGCGTCGAGTGTCAAAACATCCCCGTGCGCATGCTCCAAATTCTGTGAATGAACGTCAATGACGTCACATTCCCATTCATGACCGTTTTACGCAAGCGAAGTTTTTTTTTTTTTTTCCCGACGCGATGACGACGCCTATACCTAACATAGGATACTCCAACCCCATGTAGGTATATCTATGCGCCGCGTATCCCGTCCGGAAACGTCGTATCGTCATTGCGTCGCGCCGGAATTCGATCGTGAATTGCCGATTTCCGCTCATTAACATATTTTTTGAGCGTAAATCGGCGGGAACGCCCCCGGCGCCATTTTTAAGTTGAAGTAACGATGCGATGGCGAAACTCAGTTACGCTGCTCGCATCGGAACTTCAACCCGGCGTTTCTTGTTTTCTGGTTACAGAAAACAGAAACGCCGGCTCAAAGTCACAGTTAGGCTGGCGGATCACTCGATCCGCCAGCGTAACCTTTCCTGAATCTGGCCCTAAGGGCCAGATTCAGGTAGATGAGAGTATCTTTCCTCTGGAGTAACGCTTCTCATTTACGTTACTCTGACGACCCTTTCAGCGCAAGTACTGTTATTCACATAGCAGTTGCGCGTAAACTTGCGCCAGAGTAACGATAATGCGCTGGCGTAACCCGACGCAAGTGGAAGTGGGTGTGATCATATGTAAATGATGGGCGGAGCTCAGCGCAGAGGCTTACGTTCAGCGCATCATCCACGGAGCATGCGCAGTGAGTGAGGCTCCACTCGCCCCCTTTGTGCGCATGCTCACAACTTCCGTCGGCACCACTTCCTGGGAAACGTCAGCGCAATGCCTTCCGTTGGGCGTTTAAATGCGCCCGTAGATGCGCCATTCCGGCACTAAAGTATATCCTGTTCCCCCTCCCCGCAGTGAAGTTACTTTTGTTCTGAGATGGCTGCTCCCGTTCCCCGCAAACACACAGGAGAAAGCTGAACTCTAAAGGCCAGGAGCTGTCAGCCGTCATCTCGGCTATGGAGACCTATGATGTCTTCCTCCATGGCTGTATGACAGACAAGCATGGACAGAGGTGTTGTCCTGCAAGTGGGGGTGCTCAGCTAGCTCTTATCGTCGGTAACGCTGCTGCTGTAGCTGCTCTCCTGCTGACCTGAGGCCATCTGGAGTAAAGATAAAGCAGCCTTTTGTAGAAATAACTTTGTGCCAGACGGACGAGATACGCGCGGCGCATGTAGCCAGCGTATGGTGCTAATCCGTTCGCGAATCGGGAAATCTCCCTCATTTGCATATTTGCAGGGGAAATCAATAGGCGCGACCGATGCGCCAAGCAAAATTATGCGCTGACGAGACTCTGGCGTCGGAACGTTCCGCCGGTCGCAAATGGCCCGTTATTGGGCGCATCTAGTTTGGTGGGTACGGCCGCATAGAAACGACGGCGCATCATCACAGTTACGCGGCGCATATCCAAATACTCCAGCACAAGTCTTGCTGAATCTGGCCCAATATCTCCCCTTCCCAATACACCCCAGCACATATCCTATCCCTTCTACCCCTCACCCTTGCACTGACCCTCTTCTCTCATAAACCCCCCCCCCCAGCACATATGGACACATGCAGCATCTGATGGACACAGGCTGCTGTATATGATGGGCACAGGCTGCTGTATATGATGGGCACAGGCTGCTGTATATGATGGGCACAGGCTGCTGTATATGATGGGCACAGGCTGCTGTATATGATGGGCACAGGCTGCTGTATATGATGGGCACAGGCTGCTGTATATGATGGGCACAGGCTGCTGTATATGATTGGCACAGGCTGCTGTATATGATGGGCACAGGCTGCTGTATATGATGGGCACAGGCTGCTGTATATGATGGGCACAGGCTGCTGTATATGATGGGCACAGGCTGCTGTATATGATGGGCACAGGCTGCTGTATATGATGGGCACAGGCTGCTGTATATGATGGACACAGGCTGTATATGATGGGCACAGGCTGCTGTATATGATGGGCACAGGCTGCTGTATATGATGGGCACAGGCTGCTGTATATGATGGGCACAGTGGCTACATCTTATGAAACAAAGTGGCTGCAACTGATGGCACAGTGAGGCTGCAATTTATGTCTTTTTCACACTGCCAACATTTTTGAGCCCCAGCCACCACTGCTCCCCAGCACATATCTAACTCCCCCCACCCCCTGCTAGCAATATCTCTCTCCACAGGACATATCTGACCCCTGCATTCCATCCAGAACACTCACAATTCAGCCACGTGCACTGCTTGCTGCGGGGAACTATGCGCCACATTATTACTCTTTCAGGCCACCAAAAGTGTCATACGTCTTTTACAATCTGACAGCGCATACCCCCCCCCCCCCCCCCAAACAAAAAAAATTGCCGCGGCTAAAGTGTTCGGGTTTGGCTTGAAGAAAAGGTGGCAACCCTACATTCTCTTGTCACCTGAAATGCTCTTCCAACAGTCCTGACGAAGTTCCCAGAGATGCTCGGCACTTGTTGGCCCTTTTGCCTTCACTCTGCGGTCCAGCTCACCCCCAAACCATCTGGATTGGGTTCAGGTCCGGTGACTGTGGAGGCCGGGTCATCTGGCGCAGCCCCCCCATCACTCTCCTTCTTGGTCAAATAGCCCTTCCCCCGCCTGGAGGTGTGTTTGGGGTCATTGTCCTGTTGGTGGTCCAACTAAACGCAAAGCGGATGGAATAGCATGCCGCTGCAAGATGCTGTGGTAGCCATGCTGGTTCAGTATGCCCCCCCCCATACAGTGTCACCAGCAAAGCACCCCCCCATCACACCTCCTCCTCCGCCATGCTTCACAGTGGGAACCAGGCATGTAGAGTCCATCCGTTCACCTTTTCTGCGTCGCACAAAGACAAAGGTGGTTGGAACCAAAGATCTCGGACTCATCAGACCAAAGCACAGATTTCCACTGGTCTAATGTCCATCCCTTGTGTTCTTTACCCCAAACAAGTCTCTTGTGCTTGTTGCCTTTCTTTAGCAGATATTCTACCATGAAGGCCGGATTCACACCGGAGTCTCCTCTTATCAGTTCTTCTAGAGACGTGTCTGTGCAAAAGGACCGAGAATAGGACAGATTATCAGGTGTTATGTATAGAATTCCACATGTGTGACTTCATAGTTCTGATGCCTCCAGTGTGACTCTACAATTCTCATAGTCATAGAATGAGAAGGTGTGTCCAAACTTTTGGTCTGTACTGTATATCTATATCTATATCTACACATACATATAGATATATAACACCCAACACATTACTACAAGAAATATGACATCACAAATACATGCATTCACATTGGCCAGCTCATATAATTCACTCCCATTGTACACGCCCCCCTGTGATGTCTGTACTGCACACATTCCATGGCACATGTAGTCTCGTGTAGTACAGGGACCCCAAACCCAAGTTTGCAGGGGCAAAGACACATTTGGTTCCTGAGTGAATGGTTTCCTCTTAGAAGTCCATACAGTTCTTTTGTCACGCGACACAAGTCCCTTCAGTAAACCAAGGACAAGGGGGAGGTCCTTCACAACAGTCTGTTTGTCCTCCATGACAGAACTTCTCAAGGACAACAAACCCGATTGTGATAGATACTTTTCCACACATGCACATCTAGATAATGAGTATGAAAACAATATGAGGATATAAGGAAATAAAACAAACGATATGATGGAGGAAAGGCAACATTCATAACACAAAATAGGAATTTTAGTACTTCCATCACAGGAGACTGTGAGCCAGACCTTCTCATCCAACATCAGTGCCTGACCTCACAAATGCTCTTCTGGAAGAATGGTCAAACATTCCCATAAACACACCCCTAAACCTTGTGGACGGCCTTCCCATAGACACACCCCTAAACTTTGTGGACAGCCTTCCTATAGACACACCCCTAAACCTTGTGGACGGGCTTCCCATAGACACACCCCTAAACCTTGTGGACGGCCTTCCCATAGACACGCCCCTAAACCTTGTGGACGGCCTTCCCATAGACACGCCCCTAAACCTTGTGGACAGCCTTCCCATAGACACACCCCTAAACCTTGTGGACGGCCTTCCCATAGACACACCCCTAAACATTGTGGACAGCCTTCCCATAGACACGCCCCTAAACCTTGTGGACAGCCTTCCCATAGACACACCCCTAAACCTTGTGGACGGCCTTCCCATAGACACACCCCTAAACATTGTGGACAGCCTTCCCATAGACACGCCCCTAAACCTTGTGGACGGCCTTTCCATAGACACACCCCTTAACCTTGTGGACGGCCTTCCCATAGACACACCCCTAAACTTTGTGGACGGCCTTCCTATAGACACACCCCTAAACCTTGTGGACGGCCTTTCCATGGACACACCCCTAAACCTTGTGGACGGACTTCCCATAGACACACCCCTAAACCTTGTGGACGGCCTTCCCATAGACACACCCCTTAACCTTGTGGACGGCCTTCCCATAGACACACCCCTAAACTTTGTGGACAGCCTTCCTATAGACACACCCCTAAACCTTGTGGACGGGCTTCCCATAGACACACCCCTAAACCTTGTGGACGGCCTTCCCATAGACACGCCCCTAAACCTTGTGGACGGCCTTCCCATAGACACGCCCCTAAACCTTGTGGACGGCCTTCCCATAGACACGCCCCTAAACCTTGTGGACAGCCTTCCCATAGACACACCCCTAAACCTTGTGGACGGCCTTCCCATAGACACACCCCTAAACATTGTGGACAGCCTTCCCATAGACACACCCCTAAACCTTGTGGACGGCCTTTCCATAGACACACCCCTTAACCTTGTGGACGGCCTTCCCATAGACACACCCCTAAACTTTGTGGACGGCCTTCCTATAGACACACCCCTAAACCTTGTGGACGGCCTTTCCATGGACACACCCCTAAACCTTGTGGACGGACTTCCCATAGACACACCCCTAAACCTTGTGGACGGCCTTCCCATAGACACACCCCTTAACCTTGTGGACGGCCTTCCCATAGACACACCCCTAAACTTTGTGGACGGCCTTCCCATAGACACACCCCGAAACCTTGTGGATGGCCTTCCCATAGACACACCCCTAAACCTTGTGGACGGCCTTTCCATAGACACACCCCTTAACCTTGTGGACGGCCTTCCCATAGACACACCCCTAAACTTTGTGGACGGCCTTCCTATAGACACACCCCTAAACCTTGTGGACGGCCTTTCCATGGACACACCCCTAAACCTTGTGGACGGACTTCCCATAGACACACCCCTAAACCTTGTGGACGGCCTTCCCATAGACACACCCCTTAACCTTGTGGACGGCCTTCCCATAGACACACCCCTAAACTTTGTGGACGGCCTTCCCATAGACACACCCCGAAACCTTGTGGATGGCCTTCCCATAGACACACCCCGAAACCTTGTGGATGGCCTTCCCATAGACACGCCCCTAAACCTTGTGGACGGCCTTCCCAGAAGAGGTGAAGGTGTTATAGCTGCAAATGGGCGTGGCCAACTCAATACTGAACCCTCCGGACTGAGACTGGGAGGTCATTAATGTTCATGTGTGTGTGTAAAGGGGGGCGTCCCAATACTTTGGGTAATGTAGTGTAGATGGGAATAAAATAAAAATACACTATGCGCCTTCATTAACTGCCAAGCAGCAGCTGCTGAAAGACGTGCAGCGGCAGACATCCCGCCGGTAATCGCTGAGCGCGGCGCACACACAGGCCGCAGTTTTGCAGGTCGCTCTCTCTTATTCTTGTGGATGACTTTCATTTCTCGGAGTCGGGGGAAGAGCATTTCCGATGAGTGATGGCGGAGCGCGGCGCTGTAATTACAATGTCTGCGGCACGCGGAGGCCCCCGGGATGAATGACCTGCTTATATAAAGAGATTATGTGGATCTTGAAGGAGAAGAGAGCGCTGTGAGGGCGGGATTATCCACGCCGTTCGCTGATTTTAAGGCGCGGTTGGTGGCCGGCTGGAAATATATATTGTATGAGATTAGAAGTGGACGGGTTTGCCGTGAGTGCGACTCCAGCCGGCGAAACTGCGGCCTTGTCTCCTCTCAACGAGGACAGAAAATCGTCTCCTCGCTCGCCCTTCCCCCGCCTCGGACGCGCAGTAAATCTCTCATCTCTCCCGAACTTCTCCAAGGACTTCCGTCATTTTAAGAACAAAAGTTTTACCGAGGCACAACATAAAAAAATAAAAATCTCCAAAGTTAACAATAAAGTTTATTTAAAAAAAAAAAAAAACACCTTTTCTTCCCAATGTCCGCCGTTACACGCAAACCCAACATGATGACGTCACTCCAAAAATAATTCTCAATATCTTCAAATATTCAGCTTTTATTAACCCCTTCCCACCCGAGGGAAAAACAAATGTGAACGCCTAAGCACCGAGACCCTATCCAATCACTAGAGACCAGTGACATCACCGAGACCCTTCATATTCATGAGAACACAACCTATCCAATCACTAGAGACCAGTGACATCACAGAGACCCTTCATATTCATGAGAACACAACCTATCCAATCACTAGAGACCAGTGACATCACAGAGACCCTTCATATTCATGAGAACACAGCCTATCCAATCACTAGAGACCAGTGACATCACCGAGACCCTTCATATTCATGAGAACACAGCCTATCCAATCACTAGAGACCAGTGACATCACCGAGACCCTTCATATTCATGAGAACACAACCTATCCAATCACTAGAGACCAGTGACATCACCGAGACTCTTCATATTCATGAGAACACAGCCTATCCAATCACTAGAGACCAGTGACATCACCGAGACCCTTCATATTCATGAGAAGGCAGCCTATCCAATCACTAGAGACCAGTGACATCACCGAGACCCTTCATATTCATGAGAACACAGCCTATCCAATCACTAGAGACCAGTGACATCACCGAGACTCTTCATGAGAACACAGCCTATCCAATCACTAGAGACCAGTGACATCACCGAGACTCTTCATGAGAACACAGCCTATCCAATCACTAGAGACCAGTGACATCACCGAGACCCTTCATATTCATGAGAACACAGCCTATCCAATCACTAGAGACCAGTGACATCACCGAGACCCTTCATATTCATGAGAACACAGCCTATCCAATCACTAGAGACCAGTGACATCACCGAGACCCTTCATATTCATGAGAACACAACCTATCCAATCACTAGAGACCAGTGACATCACCGAGACCCTTCATATTCATGAGAACACAGCCTATCCAATCACTAGAGACCAGTGACATCACCGAGACCCTTCATATTCATGAGAACACAGCCTATCCAATCACTAGAGACCAGTGACATCACCGAGACCCTTCATATTCATGAGAACACAGCCTATCCGATCACTAGAGACCAGTGACATCACAGTGACCCTTCATATTCATGAGAACACAGCCTATCCAATCACTAGAGACCAGTGACATCACAGAGACCCTTCATATTCATGAGAACACAGCCTATCCAATCACTAGAGACCAGTGACATCACAGAGACCCTTCATATTCATGAGAACACAGCCTATCCAATCACTAGAGATCAGTGACATCACAGAGACCCCTCATATTCATGAGAACACAGCCTATCCAATCACTAGAGACCAGTGACATCACCGAGACCCTTCATATTCATGAGAACACAGCCTATCCAATCACTAGAGACCGGTGACATCACCGAGACCCTTCATATTCATGAGAACACAGCCTATCCAATCCAATACAAAATGACTGCGGGCATTGTCTGTCTATTTGAGATATTCGCTTCAGAAAGAAGTTTCCTCCTTATGGGTCGGGTTTGTTGGGTCGGGTTTGTTGGGTCGGGTTTGTTGGGTCGGGTTTGGTGGGTCGGGTTTGATGGGTCGGGTCTGACGGGTCGGGTTTGCTGGGTTGGGTTTGATGGGTCGGGTCTGATGGGTCGGGTTTGATGGGTCGGGTTTGATGGGTTGCGTTTGTTGGGTCGGGTTTGTTGGGTCGGGTTTGTTGGGTCGGGTTTGTTGGGTCGGGTTTGATGGGTCGGGTTTGATGGGTTGGGTTTGATGGGTTGGGTTTGATGGGTCGGGTTTGATGGGTTGCGTTTGTTGGGTCGGGTTTGATGGGTTGGGTTTGATGGGTCGGGTCTGATGGGTCGGGTTTGGTGGGTCGTGTTTGATGGGTCGGGTTTGGTGGGTTGTGTTTGATGGGTCGGGTTTGGTGGGTCGGGTTTGGTGGGTCGGGTTTGGTGGGTCGGATTTGATGGGTCGGGTTTGATGGGTCGTGTTTGATGGGTCGGGTTTGTTGGGTCGGGTTTGGTGGTTCGGGTTTGGTGGGTCGGGTTTGTTTGGTCGGGTTTGGTGGGTCGGGTTTGTTTGGTCGGGTTTGGTGGGTCGGGTTTGTTGGGTCGGGTTTGGTGGGTCGGGTTTGTTGGGTCGGGTTTGTTGGGTCGGGTTTGGTGGTTCGGGTTTGGTGGTTCGGGTTTGGTGGTTCGGGTTTGTTGGGTCGGGTTTGTTGGGTCGGGTTTGGTGGTTCGGGTTTGTTGGGTCGGGTTTGGTGGTTCGGGTTTGGTGGTTCGGGTTTGTTGGGTCGGGTTTGTTGGGTCGGATTCGATTGGGTTGGGTTTGATGGGTCGGGTTTGGTGGTTCGGGTTTGTTGGGTCGGGTTTGTTGGGTCGGATTCGATGGGTTGGGTTTGATGGGTCGGGTTTGGTGGTTCGGGTTTGTTGGGTCGGGTTTGGTGGTTCGGGTTTGTTGGGTCGGGTTTAATGGGTCGGGTTTGATGGGTCGGGTCTGATGGGTCGGATTCGATGGGTCGGGTTTGTTGGGTCGGATTCGATGGGTTGGGTTTGATGGGTCGGGTTTGGTGGTTCGGGTTTGTTGGGTCGGGTTTGGTGGGTCGGGTTTGATGGGTCGGGTTTGATGGGTTGGGTTTGATGGGTCGGGTTTGGTGGGTCGGGTTTGATGGGTTGGGTTTGGTGGGTCGGGTTTGGTGGGTTGGGTTTGGTGGGTCGGGATTGATGGGTTGGGTTTGGTGGGTCGGGTTTGATGGGTCGGGTTTGATGGGTCGGATTCGATGGGTTGGGTTTGATGGGTCGGGTTTGGTGGTTCGGGTTTGTTGGGTCGGGTTTGGTGGGTCGGATTCGATGGGTTGGGTTTGATGGGTCGGGTTTGGTGGTTCGGGTTTGTTGGGTCGGGTTTGGTGGGTCGGGTTTGATGGGTCGGGTTTGATGGGTTGGGTTTGATGGGTCGGGTTTGGTGGGTCGGATTCGATGGGTTGGGTTTGATGGGTCGGGTTTGGTGGTTCGGGTTTGTTGGGTCGGGTTTGGTGGGTCGGGTTTGATGGGTCGGGTTTGATGGGTCGGGTTTGATGGGTTGGGTTTGATGGGTCGGGTCTGATGGGTCGGGTTTGGTGGGTCGGATTCGATGGGTCGGGTTTGTTGGGTCGGGTTTGTTGGGTCGGGTTTGATGGGTCGGGTTTGGTGGGTCGGGTTTGTTGGGTCGGGTTTGGTGGGTCGGGTTCGGTGGGTTGGGTTTGATGGGTCGGGTTTGGTGGTTCGGGTTTGATGGGTTGGGTTTGATGGGTCGGGTTTGATGGGTTGGGTTTGATGGGTCGGGTTTGGTGGGTCGGGTTTGTTGGGTCGGGTTTGGTGGGTCGGGTTTGATGGGTCGGGTTTGGTGGGTCGGGTTTGATGGGTTGGGTTTGGTGGGTCGGGTTTGATGGGTCGGGTTTGGTGGGTCGGGTTTGGTGGTTCGGGTTGTTGGGTCGGGTTTGGTGGGTCGGGTTTGATGGGTCGGGTTTGATGGGTCGGGTTTGATGGGTTGGGTTTGATGGGTCGGGTCTGATGGGTCGGGTTTGGTGGGTCGGATTCGATGGGTCGGGTTTGTTGGGTCGGGTTTGTTGGGTCGGGTTTGATGGGTCGGGTTTGGTGGGTCGGGTTTGTTGGGTCGGGTTTGGTGGGTCGGGTTCGGTGGGTCGGGTTTGATGGGTCGGGTTTGGGGGGTCGGATTCGATGGGTTGGGTTTGATGGGTCGGGTTTGGTGGTTCGGGTTTGATGGGTTGGGTTTGATGGGTCGGGTTTGATGGGTTGGGTTTGATGGGTCGGGTTTGGTGGGTCGGGTTTGTTGGGTCGGGTTTGGTGGGTCGGGTTTGATGGGTCGGGTTTGGTGGGTCGGGTTTGATGGGTTGGGTTTGGTGGGTCGGGTTTGATGGGTCGGGTTTGGTGGGTCGGGTTTGGTGGGTCGGGTTTGGTGGGTCGGGTTTGATGGGTTGGGTTTGATGGGTCGGGTTTGGTGGGTCGGGTTTGATGGGTCGGGTTTGATGGGTCGGGTTTGTTGGGTCGGGTTTGGTGGGTCGGGTTTGATGGGTTGGGTTTGGTGGGTCGGGTTTGATGGGTCGGGTTTGGTGGGTCGGGTTTGGTGGGTCGGGTTTGATGGGTCGGGTTTGATGGGTCGGGTTTGTTAGGTCGGGTTTGTTGGGTCGGGTTTGTTGGGTCGGGTTTGGTGGGTCGGGTTTGTTGGGTCGGGTTTGTTGGGTCGGGTTTGGTGGGTCGTGTTTGATGGGTCGGGTTTGGTGGGTCGGGTTTGGTGGGTCGGGTTTGATGGGTCGGGTTTGATGGGTCGGGTTTGTTGGGTCGGGTTTGTTGGGTCGGGTTTGTTGGGTCCCGTTTGTTGGGTCGGGTTTGGTGGGTCGGGTTTGTTGGGTCGGGTTTGTTGGGTCGGGTTTGTTGGGTCGGGTTTGGTGGGTCGGGTTTGTTGGGTCGGGTTTGTTGGGTCGGGTTTGATGGGTCGGGTTTGATGGGTCGGGTTTGGTGGGTCGGGTTTGATGGGTCGGGTTTGATGGGTCGGGTTTGATGGGTCGGGTTTGGTGGGTCGGGTTTGATGGGTCGGGTTTGATGGGTCGGGTTTGGTGGGTCGGGTTTGATGGGTCGGGTTTGATGGGTCGGGTTTGATGGGTCGGGTTTGGTGGGTCGGGTTTGATGGGTCGGGTTTGGTGGGTCGGGTTTGGTGGGTCGGGTTTGATGGGTCGGGTTTGATGGGTCGGGTTTGTTAGGTCGGGTTTGTTGGGTCGGGTTTGTTGGGTCGGGTTTGTTGGGTCGGGTTTGTTGGGTCGGGTTTGGTGGGTCGTGTTTGATGGGTCGGGTTTGGTGGGTCGGGTTTGGTGGGTCGGGTTTGATGGGTCGGGTTTGATGGGTCGGGTTTGTTGGGTCGGGTTTGTTGGGTCGGGTTTGTTGGGTCGGGTTTGTTGGGTCGGGTTTGGTGGGTCGGGTTTGGTGGGTCGGGTTTGTTGGGTCGGGTTTGTTGGGTCGGGTTTGTTGGGTCGGGTTTGGTGGGTCGGGTTTGTTGGGTCGGGTTCGGTGGGTCGGGTTTGATGGGTCGGGTTTGGTGGGTCGGATTCGATGGGTTGGGTTTGATGGGTCGGGTTTGGTGGTTCGGGTTTGATGGGTTGGGTTTGATGGGTCGGGTTTGATGGGTTGGGTTTGATGGGTCGGGTTTGGTGGGTCGGGTTTGTTGGGTCGGGTTTGGTGGGTCGGGTTTGATGGGTCGGGTTTGGTGGGTCGGGTTTGATGGGTTGGGTTTGGTGGGTCGGGTTTGATGGGTCGGGTTTGGTGGGTCGGGTTTGGTGGGTCGGGTTTGGTGGGTCGGGTTTGGTGGGTCGGGTTTGATGGGTTGGGTTTGATGGGTCGGGTTTGGTGGGTCGGGTTTGATGGGTCGGGTTTGATGGGTCGGGTTTGTTGGGTCGGGTTTGGTGGGTCGGGTTTGATGGGTTGGGTTTGGTGGGTCGGGTTTGATGGGTCGGGTTTGGTGGGTCGGGTTTGGTGGGTCGGGTTTGATGGGTCGGGTTTGTTGGGTCGGGTTTGTTGGGTCGGGTTTGTTGGGTCGGGTTTGGTGGGTCGGGTTTGTTGGGTCGGGTTTGTTGGGTCGGGTTTGTTGGGTCGGGTTTGGTGGGTCGGGTTCGGTGGGTCGGGTTCGGTGGGTCGGGTTTGATGGGTCGGGTTTGGTGGGTCGGATTCGATGGGTTGGGTTTGATGGGTCGGGTTTGGTGGTTCGGGTTTGATGGGTTGGGTTTGATGGGTCGGGTTTGATGGGTTGGGTTTGATGGGTCGGGTTTGGTGGGTCGGGTTTGTTGGGTCGGGTTTGATGGGTCGGGTTTGGTGGGTCGGGTTTGATGGGTTGGGTTTGGTGGGTCGGGTTTGATGGGTCGGGTTTGGTGGGTCGGGTTTGGTGGGTCGGGTTTGGTGGGTCGGGTTTGGTGGGTCGGGTTTGGTGGGTCGGTTTGATGGGGGTTGGGTCGGGTTTGGTGGGTCGGGTTTGATGGGTCGGGTTTGATGGGTCGGGTTTGTTGGGTCGGGTTTGGTGGGTCGGGTTTGATGGGTCGGGTTTGGTGGGTCGGGTTTGATGGGTCGGGTTTGTCGGGTTTGATGGGTCGGGTTTGGTCGGGTCGGGTTTGATGGGTCGGGTTTGGTGGGTCGGGTTTGGTGGGTCGGGTTTGATGGGTCGGGTTTGATGGGTCGGGTCGGGTTTGGGGTCGGGTTTGGTGGGTCGGGTTTGATGGGTCGGGTTTGGTGGGTCGGGTTTGGTGGGTCGGGTTTGATGGGTCGGGTTTGATGGGTCGGGTTTGTTGGGTCGGGTTTGTTGGGTCGGGTTTGTTGGGTCGGGTTTGTTGGGTCGGGTTTGTTGGGTCGGGTTTGGTGGGTCGGGTTTGGTGGGTCGGGTTTGTTGGGTCGGGTTTGTTGGGTCGGGTTTGATGGGTCGGGTTTGATGGGTCGGGTTTGGTGGGTCGGGTTTGATGGGTCGGGTTTGATGGGTCGGGTTTGGTGGGTCGGGTTTGGTGGGTCGGGTTTGATGGGTCGGGTTTGATGGGTCGGGTTTGGTGGGTCGGGTTTGATGGGTCGGGTTTGTGGGTCGGGTTTGTGGGTCGGGTTTGGTGGGTCGGGTTTGATGGGTCGGGTTTGGTGGGTCGGGTTTGGTGGGTCGGGTTTGATGGGTTGGGTTTGATGGGTCGGGTTTGTTAGGTCGGGTTTGTTGGGTCGGGTTTGTTGGGTCGGGTTTGTTGGGTCGGGTTTGTTGGGTCGGGTTTGGTGGGTCGGGTTTGGTGGTTCGGGTTTGTTGGGTCGGGTTTGTTGGGTCGGGTTTGTTGGGTCGGGTTTGTTGGGTCGGGATTGTTGGGTCGGGTTTGTTGGGTCGGGTTTGTTGGGTCGGGTTTGGTGGGTCGGGTTTGGTGGTTCGGGTTTGTTGGGTCGGGTTTGTTGGGTCGGGTTTGTTGGGTCGGGTTTGTTGGGTCGGGTTTGTTGGGTCGGGTTTGTTGGGTCGGGTTTGGTGGTTCGGGTTTGATGGGTTGGGTTTGATGGGTCGGGTTTGATGGGTCGGGTTTGGTGGGTCGGGTTTGGTGGTTCGGGTTTGTTGGGTCGGGTTTGTTGGGTCGGGTTTGTTGGGTCGGGTTTGGTGGTTCGGGTTTGTTGGGTCGGGTTTGGTGGGTCGGGTTTGATGGGTCGGGTTTGTTGGGTCGGGTTTGTTGGGTCGGGTTTGTTGGGTCGGGTTTGGTGGTTCGGGTTTGATGGGTCGGGTTTGTTGGGTCGGGTTTGGTGGGTCGGGTTTGGTGGTTCGGGTTTGTTGGGTCGGGTTTGTTGGGTCGGGTTTGTTGGGTCGGGTTTGGTGGGTCGGGTTTGTTGGGTCGGGTTTGGTGGTTCGGGTTTGATAGGTTGGGTTTGATGGGTCGGGTTTGATGGGTCGGGTTTGGTGGTTCGGGTTTGTTGGGTCGGGTTTGATGGGTCGGGTTTGATGGGTCGGGTTTGGTGGGTCGGGTTTGGTGGGTCGGGTTTGGTGGGTCGGGTTTGGTGGGTCGGGTTTGTTGGGTCGGGTTTGTTGGGTCGGGTTTGGTGGGTCGGGTTTGTTGGGTCGGGTTTGGTGGTTCGGGTTTGATAGGTTGGGTTTGATGGGTCGGGTTTGATGGGTCGGGTTTGGTGGTTCGGGTTTGTTGGGTCGGGTTTGATGGGTCGGGTTTGATGGGTCGGGTTTGGTGGGTCGGGTTTGATGGGTCAGGTTTGGTGGGTCGGGTTTGATGGGTCGGGTTTGATGGGTCAGGTTTGGTGGGTCGGGTTTGGTGGGTCGGGTTTGGTGGGTCGGGTTTGGTGGGTTGGGTTTGGTGGGTTGGGTTTGGTGGGTTGGGTTTGGTGGGTCGGGTTTGGTGGGTTGGGTTTGGTGGGTTGGGTTTGGTGGGTCGGGTTTGATGGGTCGGGTTTGGTGGGTCGGGTTTGTTGGGTCGGGTTTGGTGGGTCGGGTTTGATGGGTCGGGTTTGATGGGTCGGGTTTGGTGGGTCGGGTTTGATGGGTCGGGTTTGATGGGTCGGGTTTGGTGGGTCGGGTTTGTTGGGTCGGGTTTGGTGGTTCGGGTTTGTTGGGTCGGGTTTGGTGGGTCGGGTTTGATGGGTCGGGTTTGTTGGGTCGGGTTTGGTGGGTCGGGTTTGGTGGTTCGGGTTTGTTGGGTCGGGTTTGTTGGGTCGGGTTTGTTGGGTCGGGTTTGGTGGGTCGGGTTTGTTGGGTCGGGTTTGGTGGTTCGGGTTTGATAGGTTGGGTTTGATGGGTCGGGTTTGATGGGTCGGGTTTGGTGGTTCGGGTTTGTTGGGTCGGGTTTGATGGGTCGGGTTTGATGGGTCGGGTTTGGTGGGTCGGGTTTGGTGGGTCGGGTTTGGTGGGTCGGGTTTGGTGGGTCGGGTTTGTTGGGTCGGGTTTGTTGGGTCGGGTTTGGTGGGTCGGGTTTGTTGGGTCGGGTTTGGTGGTTCGGGTTTGATAGGTTGGGTTTGATGGGTCGGGTTTGATGGGTCGGGTTTGGTGGTTCGGGTTTGTTGGGTCGGGTTTGATGGGTCGGGTTTGATGGGTCGGGTTTGGTGGGTCGGGTTTGATGGGTCAGGTTTGGTGGGTCGGGTTTGATGGGTCGGGTTTGATGGGTCAGGTTTGGTGGGTCGGGTTTGGTGGGTCGGGTTTGGTGGGTCGGGTTTGGTGGGTTGGGTTTGGTGGGTTGGGTTTGGTGGGTTGGGTTTGGTGGGTCGGGTTTGGTGGGTTGGGTTTGGTGGGTTGGGTTTGGTGGGTCGGGTTTGATGGGTCGGGTTTGGTGGGTCGGGTTTGTTGGGTCGGGTTTGGTGGGTCGGGTTTGATGGGTCGGGTTTGATGGGTCGGGTTTGGTGGGTCGGGTTTGATGGGTCGGGTTTGATGGGTCGGGTTTGGTGGGTCGGGTTTGTTGGGTCGGGTTTGGTGGTTCGGGTTTGTTGGGTCGGGTTTGGTGGGTCGGGTTTGATGGGTCGGGTTTGTTGGGTCGGGTTTGGTGGGTCGGGTTTGGTGGTTCGGGTTTGTTGGGTCGGGTTTGTTGGGTCGGGTTTGTTGGGTCGGGTTTGGTGGGTCGGGTTTGTTGGGTCGGGTTTGGTGGTTCGGGTTTGATAGGTTGGGTTTGATGGGTCGGGTTTGATGGGTCGGGTTTGGTGGTTCGGGTTTGTTGGGTCGGGTTTGATGGGTCGGGTTTGATGGGTCGGGTTTGGTGGGTCGGGTTTGGTGGGTCGGGTTTGGTGGGTCGGGTTTGGTGGGTCGGGTTTGGTGGGTCGGGTTTGTTGGGTCGGGTTTGGTGGGTCGGGTTTGTTGGGTCGGGTTTGGTGGTTCGGGTTTGATAGGTTGGGTTTGATGGGTCGGGTTTGATGGGTCGGGTTTGGTGGTTCGGGTTTGTTGGGTCGGGTTTGATGGGTCGGGTTTGATGGGTCGGGTTTGGTGGGTCGGGTTTGATGGGTCAGGTTTGGTGGGTCGGGTTTGATGGGTCGGGTTTGATGGGTCAGGTTTGGTGGGTCGGGTTTGGTGGGTCGGGTTTGGTGGGTCGGGTTTGGTGGGTCGGGTTTGGTGGGTTGGGTTTGGTGGGTTGGGTTTGGTGGGTCGGGTTTGGTGGGTTGGGTTTGGTGGGTTGGGTTTGGTGGGTCGGGTTTGATGGGTCGGGTTTGGTGGGTCGGGTTTGGTGGTTCGGGTTTGTTGGGTCGGGTTTGGTGGGTCGGGTTTGATGGGTCGGGTTTGATGGGTCGGGTTTGGTGGGTCGGGTTTGATGGGTCGGGTTTGGTGGTTCGGGTTTGTTGGGTCGGGTTTGGTGGGTCGGGTTTGGTGGGTTGGGTTTGATGGGTCGGGTTTGGTGGGTCGGGTTTGATGGGTCGGGTTTGGTGGTTCGGGTTTGTTGGGTCGGGTTTGATGGGTCGGGTTTGGTGGGTCGGGTTTGGTGGGTCGGGTTTGATGGGTCGGGTTTGGTGGGTCGGGTTTGGTGGGTCGGGTTTGGTGGGTCGGGTTTGATGGGTCGGGTTTGGTGGGTCTCCAGCTACTCCGGACTTTTCTTGAAGGCCATAAAATGAACGTTTTGCGGGTTCTTTGGATGGAAAGGATTCTTTATAAAAGGTGAAATGTTCTGAGAGATGTTTTTTTTTTTTTTGCTGACAGGCGTTTCTGTTTCACCACAAAGGCCGAGTTTCGGGGTGTAAATGAATTTTTCATCGCCGTGTTTCAGAGGCGGGACTCGAGGCGGGAGGCGGGACTCGAGGCGGGAGGCGGGACTCGAGGCGGGAGGCGGGACTCGAGGCGGGAGGCGGGACTCGTGTTGTTTTCTGAAGAAGAAGAAAAAAGAGACGGTAAAAAAATAAAATAATAATTAACAGACAATTAATGAGAGGAAAGCTTCTGGTTCCTGTCACCGGGGAGAGCCGAGGCGAGAGGCGACTTCAAAGGCCGCGCTTGTCATGTGTGCGATGGAGACCCGCGGAAGAGGCTTCACTCCTCACACAGGATCCCTTGAATTTGCGGCGCGGCGGTGCGCGGCTCCTCAGTGGTCACCACAAGGTTTTCTGACACCTCAGATGGTGACTTGGCTTTATAAAGATAATGATCTTTGTTACAAGACGGAGGTGACAGATTATTATTGGGGATTCGTGTCAGAAACTCGGATTTCATGGGTTGTGCTTCTTCCCTTCATCCATTGAGCCGAGACTAAACCACACAAGCCGCGAGCCGCGAGCCACGAGCCGCGAGCCATGAGCCACGAGCCACGAGCCGCGAGCCGCGAGCCACGAGCCACGAGCCACGAGCCGCGGGCCACGAGCCGCGAGCCACGAGCCACGAGCCACGGGCCACGAGCCGCGAGCCACGGGCCACGAGCCACGGGCCACGAGCCGCGAGCCGCGAGCCACGAGCCGCGAGCCGCGAGCCACGAGCCGCGAGCCAAGGGCGGAGATAGAATCTGCTTACCTTGTTACATGAATCCTCCTCAAATATCGGGACCTTCTTTTCCAAATTACAAATCCTGACCTTGGCCAAAGTCACAGAAATGTCCCTCTATAGCCGAGTACCCCCCTTGTGGACATTACAAGACTCCCCCCATCCCCCCCCCCCCCCGCCCAGCACAGATTCTAGAAGTCTCCCCCCCCCCCCGATATGAGTCCGCTGTCCCATGTACTGGTATGAGGAAGTCTCCCCCCCATATTAGTCCGCTGTCCCATGTACTGGTATGAGGAAGTCTCCCCCCCCCCCCATATGAGTCCGCTGTCCCATGTACTGGTATGAGGAAGTCTCCCCCCCCCATATGAGTCCGCTGTCCCATGTACTGGTATGAGGAAGTCCCCCCCCCCCCATATGAGTCCGCTGTCCCATGTACTGGTATGAGGAAGTCTCCCCCCCATATTAGTCCGCTGTCCCATGTACTGGTATGAGGAAGTCTCCCCCCCCCCCATATGAGTCCGCTGTCCCATGTACTGGTATGAGGAAGTCTCCCCCCCCCATATGAGTCCGCTGTCCCATGTACTGGTATGAGGAAGTCTCCCCCCCCATATAAGTCCGCTGTCCCATGTACTGGTATGAGGAAGTCTCCCCCCCCCATATTAGTCCGCTGTCCCATGTACTGGTATGAGGAAGTCCCCCCCCCATATGAGTCCGCTGTCCCATGTACTGGTATGAGGAAGTCCCCCCCCCATATGAGTCCGCTGTCCCACGTACTGGTATGAGGAAGTCTCCCCCCCCCCATATGAGTCCGCTGTCCCATGTACTAGTATGAGGAAGTCTCCCCCCCCCCCATATGAGTCCGCTGTCCCATGTACTGGTATGAGGAAGTCCCCCCCCCCATATGAGTCCGCTGTCCCATGTACTGGTATGAGGAAGTCCCCCCCCCCCATATGAGTCCGCTGTCCCATGTACTGGTATGAGGAAGTCCCCCCCCCCCATATGAGTCCGCTGTCCCATGTACTGGTATGAGGAAGTCTCCCCCCCCCCCATATGAGTCCGCTGTCCCATGTACTGGTATGAGGAAGTCCCCCCCCCCCATATGAGTCCGCTGTCCCATGTACTGGTATGAGGAAGTCCCCCCCCCCCATATGAGTCCGCTGTCCCATGTACTGGTATGAGGAAGTCACCCCCCCCCATATGAGTCCGCTGTCCCATGTACTGGTATGAGGAAGTCTCCCCCCCCCCCCATATGAGTCCGCTGTCCCATGTACTGGTATGAGGAAGTCTCCCCCCCCATATGAGTCCGCTGTCCCATGTACTGGTATGAGGAAGTCCCCCCCCCATATGAGTCCGCTGTCCCATGTACTGGTATGAGGAAGTCCCCCCCCCCCCATATGAGTCCGCTGTCCCATGTACTGGTATGAGGAAGTCCCCCCCCCCATATGAGTCCGCTGTCCCATGTACTGGTATGAGGAAGTCTCCCCCCCCCATATGAGTCCGCTGTCCCATGTACTGGTATGAGGAAGTCCCCCCCCCATATGAGTCCGCTGTCCCATGTACTGGTATGAGGAAGTCTCCCCCCCCCATATGAGTCCGCTGTCCCATGTACTGGTATGAGGAAGTCCCCCCCCCCCCATATGAGTCCGCTGTCCCATGTACTGGTATGAGGAAGTCTCCCCCCCCCCATATGAGTCCGCTGTCCCATGTACTGGTATGAGGAAGTCTCCCCCCCCCCATATGAGTCCGCTGTCCCATGTACTGGTATGAGGAAGTCTCCCCCCCCATATGAGTCCGCTGTCCCATGTACTGGTATGAGGAAGTCCCCCCCCCATATGAGTCCGCTGTCCATGTACTGGTATGAGGAAGTCCCCCCCCATATGAGTCCGCTGTCCCATGTACTGGTATGAGGAAGTCCCCCCCCCATATGAGTCCGCTGTCCCATGTACTGGTATGAGGAAGTCCCCCCCCATATGAGTCCGCTGTCCTATGTACTGTATGAGGAAGTCGAGTCTGTCCCATGTACTGGTATGAGGAAGTCTCCCCCCCCCCCATATGAGTCCGCTGTCCCATGTACTGGTATGAGGAAGTCCCCCCCCCCCCCATATGAGTCCGCTGTCCCATGTACTGGTATGAGGAAGTCTCCCCCCCCCCATATGAGTCCGCTGTCCCATGTACTGGTATGAGGAAGTCTCCCCCCCCCATATGAGTCCGCTGTCCCATGTACTGGTATGAGGAAGTCTCCCCCCCCCCATATTAGTCCGCTGTCCCATGTACTGGTATGAGGAAGTCCCCCCCCCCCATATGAGTCCGCTGTCCCATGTACTGGTATGAGGAAGTCCCCCCCCCCCATATTAGTCCGCTGTCCCATGTACTGGTATGAGGAAGTCCCCCCCCCCCATATGAGTCCGCTGTCCCATGTACTGGTATGAGGAAGTCTCCCCCCCATATTAGTCCGCTGTCCCATGTACTGGTATGAGGAAGTCTCCCCCCCATATGAGTCCGCTGTCCCATGTACTGGTATGAGGAAGTCCCCCCCCCCATATGAGTCCGCTGTCCCATGTACTGGTATGAGGAAGTCTCCCCCCCCCCATATGAGTCCGCTGTCCCATGTACTGGTATGAGGAAGTCTCCCTGTCCCATGTACCCCCCCCCCATATGAGTCCGCTGTCCCATGTACTGGTATGAGGAAGTCCCCCCCCCCCCATATGAGTCCGCTGTCCCATGTACTGGTATGAGGAAGTCCCCCCCCCATATGAGTCCGCTGTCCCATGTACTGGTATGAGGAAGTCCCCCCCCCATATGAGTCCCTGTCATGTACTGGTATGAGGAAGTCCCCCCCCCCATATGAGTCCGCTGTCCCATGTACTGGTATGAGGAAGTCTCCCCCCCCCATATGAGTCCGCTGTCCCATGTACTGGTATGAGGAAGTCCCCCCCCCCCATATGAGTCCGCTGTCCCATGTACTGGTATGAGGAAGTCTCCCCCCCCCATATGAGTCCCCCCCCCCCCCCCCATATGAGTCCCCCCCCCATATGCCGCTGTCCCATGTACTGGTATGAGGAAGTCTCCCCCCCATATGAGTCCCCCCCCCCCCCCCCCCATATGAGTCCGCTGTCCCATGTACTGGTATGAGGAAGTCTCCCCCCCCCATATGAGTCCGCTGTCCCATGTACTGGTATGAGGAAGTCCCCCCCCCCCCCCCCATATGAGTCCGCTGTCCCATGTACTGGTATGAGGAAGTCCCCCCCCCCCCATATGAGTCCGCTGTCCCATGTACTGGTATGAGGAAGTCGTCCCCCCCCCCATATGAGTCCGCTGTCCCATGTACTGGTATGAGGAAGTCTCCCCCCCCCCCATATGAGTCCGCTGTCCCATGTACTGGTATGAGGAAGTCCCCCCCCCCCATATGAGTCCGCTGTCCCATGTACTGGTATGAGGAAGTCCCCCCCCCCCATATGAGTCCCTGTCCCCCCCCCCCCCCATATGAGTCCGCTGTCCCATGTACTGGTATGAGGAAGTCCCCCCCCCCATATGAGTCCCTGTCCCATGTACTGGTATGAGGAAGTCCCCCCCCCCATATGAGTCCGCTGTCCCATGTACTGGTATGAGGAAGTCCCCCCCCCCCATATGAGTCCCTGTCCCATGTACTGGTATGAGGAAGTCCCCCCCCCCATATGAGTCCGCTGTCCCATGTACTGGTATGAGGAAGTCTCCCCCCCCCCATATGAGTCCGCTGTCCCATGTACTGGAAGGAAGTCCCCCCCCCCATATGAGTCCGCTGTCCCATGTACTGGTATGAGGAAGTCTCCCCCCCCCCCATATGAGTCCGCTGTCCCATGTACTGGTATGAGGAAGTCCCCCCCCCATATGAGTCCGCTGTCCCATGTTCTGGTGCCCAAAGCACAAGAGAAGTCAATAATTGGCGATTCTGGCAATGAAGGGTCGTTGGTGTCGGAAATCGCTGTTCCTCCGGTGAAGAGTTCATACCGGTGAGCTGATGAAAGTTTGGAAAGACGTCTTCGCTACTTTTTAACAATTCTTCTCTTAGTGACACCTCAGTCGGCGTCACTCACGGTAACTAGCGCCCCGCAGCTGTCAAACTCGTCCTCAACGGTGAAGCGTTTGTCTAACGGGCCGCTAATTATTTTCCTCTTGGGGGGGGGGGGGGGGTGATATGGGAACAGAAGACGTCAGGTTCTCCTCGCCGGTGCAAAGTGCCGTCACATCTTGACGTCTGAGTCACGGAGAACTCGGAGAACTTCCTGCAGGTAATGAGCAGAGAGAGGGGCCCCACAGCCATTGGAGACCCCGGGGGATGGGAACAATTCCTAAAACAGTACCCCGGGGGATGGGAACAATTCCTAAAACAGAACCCCCGGGGGATGGGAACAATTCCTAAAACAGAACCCCGGGGGATGGGAACAATTCCTAAAACAGAACTCCGGGGGATGGGAACAATTCCTAAAACAGAACCCCGGGGGATGGGAACAATTCCTAAAACAGAACCCCCGGGGGATGGGAACAATTCCTAAAACAGAACCCCGGGGGATGGGAACAATTCCTAAAACAGAACCCCCGGGGGATGGGAACAATTCCTAAAACAGAACCCCGGGGGATGGGAACAATTCCTAAAACAGAACTCCGGGGGATGGGAACAATTCCTAAAACAGAACCCCGGGGGATGGGAACAATTCCTAAAACAAAACCCGGGGATGGGAACAATTCCTAAAACAGAACCCCGGGGGATGGGAACAATTCCTAAAACAGAACCCCGGGGATGGGAACAATTCCTAAAACAAAACTCCGGGGGATGGGAACAATTCCTAAAACAGAACCCCGGGGGATGGGAACAATTCCTAAAACAGAACCCCGGGGGATGGGAACAATTCCTAAAACAGAACTCCGGGGGATGGGAACAATTCCTAAAACAGAACCCCGGGGGATGGGAACAATTCCTAAAACAAAACTCCGGGGGATGGGAACAATTCCTAAAACAGAACCCCGGGGGATGGGAACAATTCCTAAAACAGAACCCCCGGGGGATGGGAACAATTCCTAAAACAAAACTCCGGGGGATGGGAACAATTCCTAAAACAGTACCCCGGGGGATGGGAACAATTCCTAAAACAGAACTCCGGGGGATGGGAACAATTCCTAAAACAGAACCCCGGGGGATGGGAACGATTCCTAAAACAGAACTCCGGGGGATGGGAACAATTCCTAAAACAGAACCCCGGGGGATGGGAACAATTCCTAAAACAGAACCCCGGGGGATGGGAACAATTCCTAAAACAAAACTCCGGGGGATGGGAACAATTCCTAAAACAGTACCCCGGATGGGACAATTCCTAAAACAGAACCCGGGGGATGGGAACAATTCCTAAAACAGAACCCCGGGGGATGGGAACGATTCCTAAAACAGAACTCCGGGGATGGGAACAATTCTAAAACAGAACCCCGGGGATGGGAACAATTCCTAAAACAGAACCCCGGGGGGGGGGGGGGATGGGAACAATTCCTAAAACAGAACCCCGGGGGATGGGAACAATTCCTAAAACAGAACTCCGGGGGATGGGAACAATTCCTAAAACAGAACCCCGGGGGATGGGAACAATTCCTAAAACAGAACTCCGGGGGATGGGAACAATTCCTAAAACAGAACCCCGGGGGATGGGAACAATTCCTAAAACAGAATCCCGGGGGATGGGAACAATTCCTAAAACAGTACCCCGGGGGATGGGAACAATTCCTAAAACAGAACCCCGGGGGATGGGAACAATTCCTAAAATAGAACCCCGGGGGATGGGAACAATTCCTAAAACAGTACCCCGGGGGATGGGAACAATTCCTAAAACAGAACTCCGGGGGATGGGAACAATTCCTAAAACAGAACTCCAGGGGATGGGAACAATTCCTAAAACAGAACCCCCGGGGATGGGAACAATTCCTAAAACAGAACCCCGGGGATGGGAACAATTCCTAAAACAGAACCCCGGGGGATGGGAACAATTCCTAAAACAGAACCCCGGGGGATGGGAACAATTCCTAAAACAGAACTCCGGGGGATGGGAACAATTCCTAAAACAGAACTCCGGGGGATGGGAACAATTCCTAAAATAGAACCCCGGGGGATGGGAACAATTCCTAAAACAGAACCCCCGGGGGATGGGAACAATTCCTAAAACAGAACCCCGGGGGATGGGAACAATTCCTAAAACAGAACTCCGGGGGATGGGAACAATTCCTAAAATAGAACCCCGGGGGATGGGAACAATTCCTAAAACAGAACCCCGGGGGATGGGAACAATTCCTAAAACAGAACACCGGGGGATGGGAACAATTCCTAAAACAGAACCCCGGGGGATGGGAACAATTCCTAAAACAGAACCCCGGGGGATGGGAACAATTCCTAAAACAGAACCCCGGGGGGGGATGGGAACAATTCCTAAAACAGAACCCCGGGGGATGGGAACAATTCCTAAAACAGAACCCCGGGGGGGGATGGGAACAATTCCTAAAACAGAACTCCGGGGCAAAAGCCAAAAAAAAACACTATCTTTTATGAAGCGAAGAACTTTTTTATCTGTAAAACGCCAAAATATCAGATTTTTTGTATTATTGTTGATATTTTTAATACTATGAGGGGGTGTCGTATTCTGTATATTTATATATCTATACAGATATATTTGTTAGAGCCCTGCATCCTTATATTTGGCCCCTAGATGGGAATATTGAGAAACTCAAAATGTTTTTTTCAGATGCCCATTTTTCCCTTTTAAAAAAAACGGCCACTACTCGATATATCTTTTTCTAAGTTGTATGTGTTTTATGTAAGACGAATGATGACGTCATTTCTGACGAAACGTGTTGGGGAAAGCCGGAAACCCTTACGTCCCTGTGCGTTTGCTCTTTGTTACCAAGAAATCTGGGAGTTGTGGTTTTATGGAAGACTCTGTATAGAGTACGTAAGTTCCCCGTCTTAGTAAATTTACACTTTTAGGAGCTGTTCACTTTTGCATGTGACGGCGGAGTAGGAGATGAGAGGCGGGACTTAGGCAGTGGAGTGTCATCGTGTCTTTTGTCCCAGCAGGCGCTCTTTGACTTTTTTTTGGTGAGCCTCATAGTGTGGCTGGTGGAAGACGGAAGCTGTTGGCAGTCAGAGGACAAATCTGTTGAAATTTGTTAAAAAAACTAATTCGGAACGAAAGTAATTTCACATGTCTAGAAATACATGCGTCCGGCGGCCCGCATGGGGATTAGGGGGATGACGCCCCTGTGCCCCTTACAGACAGGGCTGGACTGGGCCAAGAATTTGGCCCTGGACTTCATCCAGACAATCCCACTTTGACAGTTCTCTCCTATGGCAGATGGACAACTCCCACCTCACCCCCCCCCCCACGGTCACCCAAGCCCCTTCTCCCCCTTCACTAGTCACTTTATTCTTTACACTTTATACGGCTGGTACCGGTACTCTTATAGGCAGTACCAGTGGGGAAGATAGACATTATTTCACCCGGGGCAAGGAATCAGTTCAGTGCCCCCCCCCCCCCTTATGGGACAAGCTTAGGCAGAAGTGAGAAACTCCCAGGACATAGCAGTTGAGTCGGCTGTCTCTCCCCTCCCCCGTGCTCCTCTGGTCCTCCCCCTGCTTCTCTGTTCCCCCCCAGGTGAGTGCTGCAGGGAGGGAGAGACAGAGAAGTGGAGGGAGGCAGCGGTCCACTGTCACTGAAGCCGGCCCACTGAGCCATCGGCCCACCGGGAAACTACCGGGAGTCCCAATGGCCAGTCCATCCCTGCTTATGGATCAGCTGCTGCTGCTGCATGAAAATCATATGTGCTCTCTAGCCCTGATGAAGGGGGCACGTAGACCCCCGAAACACGTTTGGCTATTTCTCATTCTGTACCCCCCACCTTTAATGGAATAACGTTGTATCTGAACCTTTACATATATTCGGAAAGATGTATCAAATGGTTTTTTCGTTCATTCGGATGTTTCCAAATTTGTCAGAAGTTCGTAAAAAAAAATGGATTTGGGACAAAACTAATTGCACATGTGCAGCTCTAATCGTGTGCTTACAAAAGTAAGTTGCTACCGGTTACGGTTCGGGAGATCCGGTGGTGCAAAGTTGGGTGTTTTTGGGCCCGAGGCCTAAAGTGGAGAAAAACGGTTTTCGGTTAATGACTTCCCGAACACTGACTTAACATTGGCGCCTATCGGAAAACGGGGCCAGCTTGTGACGGTGTTTCTCCTCGGGCCATAGGTCCCAGGGGCCCCAAACTTGGCATGCACGTTCCTGAAATGTGTGTCTACAAGGGGGCAGCGCCTCTGCGCCCCTGATGGATCGGCCGCTGCTGCATGGTAATCTTATGTTCTTTCTAAGCTCTGATGAAGGGGGCACGTAGACCCCCGAAACACGTTTGGCTATTTCTCGTTCTGTACCCCCGACATTTAATGGAATAACGTTGTAGCTGGACCTCTGTACTGGTGTGAGGCCCACTTCTTTGCCATTTTGGATACCCATCTCAAAAAATGATACAAAAGGAATTTGGGTGACGTAATTGTCAGTCAAACGATCACGGCACTGAAAAAATAACCTGCTAGTGAAAGGGGTGTAAGTGAGATGGTTGCTCTTCTTTGGTTTTTTTTTATACCAAAAATCTCATGTTTTACTCTAAAATACGGTGCAGAGATTACGGTTACCTGGAGCTGCGAATGACGGACGCGCTCGTGACCTCGAAGCACTTTGTCGCGGTTCTTCGCTTTGTTACATTCTGCCATTTATCGTTATTTCTGAGCATCAAGTGGCGCTAACCAAAAATGATCTTCTGAGAAAAAGAAAAGCCGCGGAAAATCCGTCTCTGAAAAGGCGCCGTTATATTAGATTGTTCTCTTCCCCGCCCTCTTCGGGGGTTTTGACCTTTTCTGTTCTTGAGAAGTATCTCGGCTCCGACATCCACCCACTCGCTCGCGTCTCCGGCGCCCGCTGACAATACGGAGAGCGAAGGGAGCTCTTGTTTAATGCCTTCTTCATTGATTGACGGCGGTAACATTTACATCCCGTCAGCGCTACGGAAAGAGCGAATTAAAGCGTTCCGGAGCAACCCGCCAATTATCACAGAGGCCTCTTATTTATTTTATCCGCCAGATTCCGGGAGGACAATCCGATCGGCTCGCTGGATCCGCAGGTCATTGATTCCTCCGGAACGCGGCCTCTCTTGGTTGCCTCCGGAACGCGGCCTCTCTTGGTTTCCTCCGGAACGCGGCCTCTCTTGGTTTCCTCCGGAACGCGGCCTCTCTTGGTTTCCTCCGGAACGCGGCCTCTCTTGGTTTCCTCCGGAACGCGGCCTCTCTTGGTTTCCTCCGGAACGCGGCCTCTCTTGGTTTCCTCCGGAACGCGGCCTCTCTTGGCTGCCCTTTGTTTCTGACCGAGATCTAAAAACGATTTATTTTGGGGACGTGATGCAAAGAGCGAGGGGGGACCCTGTTGGGATTGGTTGCCAGGCAACGCACATTTTTTGTTTTTCGGAGAAGGCTCGTCTGTCAGGCAGGACATGGAGGGAAACGGTTTTCTGGGAATTTTAAAGGACGGGGGACATCGAGGAAGACTTGGGGCGCTACGTGAACACCAACAATTTGTACAATTTTACAAAATTTGTGCACTTTTTACTTTTTTAACCGCTTCCTGCCCGCGTTAGAGCTGAAAGACGGCTACATAGCGTCCATGGGTGTCTTCCCGTGATCGCGCTGCTCGCACGCCCCCTGCGCCGCACAGACAGAGTGCTCTGTGATTGCCGAGTCCTTTGGACTCAGCTGATCACAGATCGAGGTAAAGGGCCAATCACAGCGGCCCTTTACTGTGAGATCAGTTGTCAGCCAATGACCGCTGATCACAGGACGTAATGACAGGCCGGCGATCCGCTTTTCTTTCCTCACGCTGACAGCAATAGGAGAGAAGAAGAAAGCAGGCGAGCAGCTTATGGTAAAGGGACATCGGCACTGCCCACCAGTGCTGCTAATCAGTGCCCATCAGTGCCACCTATCAGTGCTACCTATCACTGCCACCTATCAGTTCTGCCTATCAGTGCCACCCATCAGTTCTGCCTATCAGTACCTATCAGTTCTGCCTATCAGTGCCCATCAGTTCTACCTATCAGTGCACCTATCAGTGCCTCCTATTAGTGTCCATCAGTGCCCATCAGTGCCACCTATCAGTTCTGCCTATTAGTACCCATCAGTGCAGCATATAAGTGCTGCCTTATTAGTGTCCATCCGTGCAATATATCAGTGCCCATCATTCTTCCCTCATCAGTTCCCATCAATTCAGCATATAAGTGCTGCCTTATCAGTGCCCATTATTGCAGTCTCATCAGTGCCCATCAGTACCACAAGGAGGAATTGAGAGGAGAGCCAGCTGGATTGCACAGATGAAACGCCAGCCGCTGTCAAACAAAGTCCAGCCCCCCTGGACTGACATTGGACCACTCCGGGCCGCTCTGATGGCCGCACAGCCACCACAAACTGTCATCCCAGAAACCCCCCCCCCCCCCCCACACACACACACACTCACCCTCTGCTAATTTCCACTTGCCAAACATGAGTAGGCGAGTGGAAATTTTGAGGGCTGGAATAATCATTGTATGTTTTAGAGGCTGGACTTCCTCAATTTATATGCTAATTAACCAGTTTGACTAGTTTCATACAGCCTATGATGAGGCTTACCTGTCCTATGGATACAGATACAGTAAATATCTCCCATGTGTGCGCGCTTTACGAGATATTTGCTTTTGATGCAGCCGGCGACTTAAACTGCCCAGCGCCTTTTTTTTTTTTATGAGCTTTAAAAGACAAAACACAATCGGGGAGGACGGAGGAAGATACGAAAATCACATTAGTCAACAAGTTGTAGCGGCCAGAACCCGCCACTAGATGTCAGCACACTACAAAACAATAATGAGGTTCAATACAAGACGTAAGAAAACAAAACGTGGGGCAGAACACCGGCAAAGGGTTCTAAACCTTCTCCATTCTATCCAATGACTAATAGAAGAAGAACAGAAAGTTGGCCCGGATTCACAGAGATGGGCGCATATTTACGGGGCGTAGCGCACACATAGTACGCTACGCCGGGGGCAGCGCGGAGAGGCATGCACTGAATTCAGCAAGCTATTGCTCCCAACTCTGCGCCGGCGTGGCGTATATTTCGTAGGCGTAAGTGGAAGTAGGTGGAAGTGGGCGTGATCCATGCTAATGATGGGCCGGGGCGCCAGACAAGTACTTAAAATGACGTAAGACGTGGACGTATCGCCGTGCGCATGCGCACAACCACGTCGGAACAACTGCCTAAGATACGCCGGATCGCTGTGTACGCCGCGAACGTAACCTACGCCCAGCCACACCCACGTCGGCCCATATTCACAGACGTCCAACGTACAATACGTAGGCTTGTGTTCCCTGCTCCATACCTTTGCATGGGTTGCGCCTCATCTATGGGGAATAACTTTACGCCGGACGTACGACGTACGCAAACCGCTTAAATCATGCGCCATTTCCATCAGTTGCATATGTGAATGCCTAATCAATGGGAGAAGCAACATGCGTCCAGACCATATTTGCGCCCACTCCACGCCGGCGTAAGTAAGATACGTCGGGTAGGATGGCCTATTTTTAGGCGTATCTTGGTTTGTGACTAGACATGTTTTTTTTGTTCCGTTTCGTATGGTCCCGTCTGTTCGTTTCCGTTCGTTTTTCGTAAGACGCCCGTTTTCCCGTTCGTTCCCGTTCGTTTGTCGTACGACGTGATTTTTTCGTATTCCGATCGTTTCGTATTTCCATTACCGTTTTATTTTCGTACATGCGGGATGATTCGTTATTCTGTTTAATTCATGTTCGTTTCTTGTTAGACAATAATTATCGTGAATTTTCGTCAATTTGCATTCTGTGTATCTTGAATGCTTTTCTTTTGTTCGGTGTCAGTTGTATGTTCAATGACATCTATAACAAAAGAATTTCATTATGTATATTGAATGAATTCTTTTTTCTGTTTTCTGTGTATTCAAAATACTGAAGGCAAATCTTTTGTTATAGGTGTCATATCAACATACGAAAATAACAAAAGAAACAGGTTCAAATGCAAATCTTTTGTTTATGTTTTTTTCAATGGCCAGAGTAACTCTCTGGCCATTGAAAAAAACATAAACAAAAGATTTGCATTTGAACCCGTTTCTTTTGTTATTTTGGTATGTTGATATGACACCTATAACAAAAGATTTGCCTTCAGTATTTTGAATACACAGAAAACAGAAAAAAGAATTCATTCAATATACATAATGAAATTCTTTTGTTATAGATGTCATTGAACATACAACTGAAAACGAACACAAAACGGATTCAAACAAAATACACAATGCAAACCTCTTGATACAGATTTCATTTTCGTTATTTTGCCATTTTCGTTTTGTCGTTTTTTCCCGTCGGATCGTTCGTATTTGCGGTCGTTCGTTATGCGGCTCATCCGTTATCCCGTTGTTTTCGTATTTTGGTGCTTTACCGTTTTCGTATGTACACATTATCCCGCGGGTACGAAAATGAACATTCGTACAAACGGGAATGCACATATCTATTTGTGACTCTGGCGCACCCAAAGGCCGGGCGCGTATTGACGCTACGCCGGGAAAAGGTGAGTTACGTCAGGTAAGTGCTTTGTGAATCCGGCCCGTTATTCTTTGAGGAAAAAGAGTTTTCAGGGCAATTATAACAGAAAGAAAAATGTGAGACGCCATTGAAAAGAAAAATCTTTATGTTTTGTACAAAGTAACAAACGGGGAATGTTATTGGATGTCCCAATACAGGAGGGGTGTGGAAATCTCCCCCCAATGGGTAATAGGCTCCACCCCCTTCCTGACCCAACCAATTAAATAAAGGAGTTCCCCTTTAAGAGGAGACGGTTTCGGTGTTGTCTTATCCTCGGAATGTTTCCGGTGATTGCCGAAGAAAAGATTTCAAAAGCCGACGAAAACCTGCGAAACAAACAAAAGGCGGATAATTGGAGGCGCTGGAAATGGTAACATTAGAAGAGTTTATCGGGGGATGGGGTTTGTATTCCACTCATTAAAATGTTCGGATATCAATAGAACCGCATGAAGTCCGATTCCCGAAACGTCTTCTGACCTCGGAGATCAGAAATCTGGCTCAACGGAGCTCGGGGGAGGAGAAAAGAGCTCGGCTCTCCTCTACATTCAATCGTCCAATCCGAGGATCGAGAGTCTCCACAGAATCAGAACTGAGAGGGAAAAATAGAAAAGTAACATTTGTGCACCAGACAGGAAATGAGACTTCCCAAGATTCCCGATCACCAGACAGAACTCGGCATTGTTGCCCGTCACCAGATAGGACTTCCCCCGAGGATCCAGATCTGGATCAATATTTCCAGTGGTGAGAAGATCCGTGAGCCCAACATTCTACAGACTCTTCTAAAAATCTTGGTGTGGATTTCTGAGGGGATCCCCCGCCATTTTATACTTCAGAGGAGAGTTATAGAGGAAGGAGCAGAGTCCTCCATGGAGGAAGAAGCAGAGTATATCAGGAGAGGAGAGTTATAGAGGAAGGAGCAGAGTCCTCCAGCAGAGTATATCAGGAGAGGAGAGTTATAGAGGAAGGAGCAGAGTCCTCCAGCAGAGTATATCAGGAGAGGAGAGTTATAGAGGAAGGAGCAGAGTCCTCCAGCAGAGTATATTAGGAGAGGAGAGTTATAGAGGAAGGAGCAGAGTCCTCCAGCAGAGTATATCAGGAGAGGAGAGTTATAGAGGAAGGAGCAGAGTCCTCCAGCAGAGTATAGCAGGAAAGGAGAGTTATAGAAGGAGGAGCAGAGTCCTCCAGCAGAGTATATCAGGAGAGGAGAGTTATAGGGGAAGGAGCAGAGTCCTCCAGCAGAGTATATCAGGAGAGGAGAGTTATAGAGGAAGGAGCAGAGTCCTCCAGCAGAGTATATCAGGAGAGGAGAGTTATAGAGGAAGGAGCAGAGTCCTCCAGCAGAGTATATCAGGAGAGGAGAGTTATAGAGGAAGGAGCAGAGTCCTCCAGCAGAGTATATCAGGAGAGGAGAGTTATAGAGGAAGGAGCAGACTCCTCCAGCAGAGTATATCAGGAGAGGAGAGTTATAGAGGAAGGAGCAGAGTCCCCCAGCAGAGTATATCAGGAGAGGAGAGTTCTGGAGGAAGGAGCAGAGTCCTCCAGCAGAGTATTTGAGGAGAGGAGAGTTAGGAAGGAGCAGAGTCCTCCAGCAGAGTATATCAGGAGAGGAGAGTTATAGAGGAAAGAACAGAGTCCTCCAGCAGAGTATATCAGGAGAGGAGAGTTATAGAGGAAGGAGCAGAGTCCTCCAGCAGAGTATATAAGGAGAGGAGAGTTATAGAGGAAGGAGCAGAGTCCTCCAGCAGAGTATATAAGGAGAGGAGAGTTATAGAGGAAGGAGCAGAGTCCTCCAGCAGAGTATATCAGGAGAGGAGAGCTATAGGAGGAAGGAGCAGAGTCCTCCAGCAGAGTATATCAGGAGAGGAGAGTTATAGAGGAAGGAGCAGAGTCCTCCAGCAGAGTATATTAGGAGAGGAGAGTTATAGAGGAAGGAGCAGAGTCCTCCAGCAGAGTATATCAGGAGAGGAGAGTTATAGAGGAAGGAGCAGAGTCCTCCAGCAGAGTATAGCAGGAAAGGAGAGTTATAGAAGGAGGAGCAGAGTCCTCCAGCAGAGTATATCAGGAGAGGAGAGTTATAGGGGAAGGAGCAGAGTCCTCCAGCAGAGTATATCAGGAGAGGAGAGTTATAGAGGAAGGAGCAGAGTCCTCCAGCAGAGTATATCAGGAGAGGAGAGTTATAGAGGAAGGAGCAGAGTCCTCCAGCAGAGTATATCAGGAGAGGAGAGTTATAGAGGAAGGAGCAGAGTCCTCCAGCAGAGTATATCAGGAGAGGAGAGTTATAGAGGAAGGAGCAGACTCCTCCAGCAGAGTATATCAGGAGAGGAGAGTTATAGAGGAAGGAGCAGAGTCCCCCAGCAGAGTATATCAGGAGAGGAGAGTTCTGGAGGAAGGAGCAGAGTCCTCCAGCAGAGTATTTGAGGAGAGGAGAGTTAGGAAGGAGCAGAGTCCTCCAGCAGAGTATATCAGGAGAGGAGAGTTATAGAGGAAAGAACAGAGTCCTCCAGCAGAGTATATCAGGAGAGGAGAGTTATAGAGGAAGGAGCAGAGTCCTCCAGCAGAGTATATAAGGAGAGGAGAGTTATAGAGGAAGGAGCAGAGTCCTCCAGCAGAGTATATAAGGAGAGGAGAGTTATAGAGGAAGGAGCAGAGTCCTCCAGCAGAGTATATCAGGAGAGGAGAGCTATAGGAGGAAGGAGCAGAGTCCTCCAGCAGAGTATATCAGGAGAGGAGAGTTATAGAGGAAGGAGCAGAGTCCTCCAGCAGAGTATATCAGGAGAGGAGAGTTATAGGGGAAGGAGCAGAGTCCTCCAGCAGAGTAAATTAGGAGAGGAGAGTTATAGAGGAAGGAGCAGAGTCCTCCAGCAGAGTATATCAGGAGAGGAGAGTTATAGAGGAAGGAGCAGAGTCCTCCAGCAGAGTATATCAGGAGAGGAGAGTTATAGAGGAAGGAGCAGAGTCCTCCAGCAGAGTATATAAGGAGAGGAGAGTTATAGAGGAAGGAGCAGAGTCCTCCAGCAGAGTATATAAGGAGAGGAGAGTTATAGAGGAAGGAGCAGAGTCCTCCAGCAGAGTATATCAGGAGAGGAGAGTTATAGAGGAAGGAGCAGAGTCCTCCAGCAGAGTATATCAGGAGAGGAGAGTTATAGAGGAAGGAGCAGAGTCCTCCAGCAGTGCAGAGTATATCAGGAGAGGAGAGTTATAGGGGAAGGAGCAGAGTCCTCCAGCAGAGTATATCAGGAGAGGAGAGTTATAGAGGAAGGAGCAGAGTCCTCCAGCAGAGTATATCAGGAGAGGAGAGTTATAGAGGAAGGAGCAGAGTCCTCCAGCAAAGTATATCAGGAGAGGAGAGTTATAGAGGAAGGAGAAGAGTCCTCCAGCAGAGTATATCAGGAGAGGAGAGTTATAGAGGAAGGAGCAGAGTCCTCCAGCAGAGTATATCAGGAGAGGAGAGTTATAGAGGAAGGAGCAGAGTCCTCCAGCAGAGTATATCAGGAGAGGAGAGTTATAGAGGAAGGAGCAGAGTCCCCCAGCAGAGTATATCAGGAGAGGAGAGTTATAGAGGAAGGCGCAGAGTCCTCCAGCAGAGTATATCAGGAGAGGAGAGTTATAGAGGAAGGAGCAGAGTCCCCCAGCAGAGTATATCAGGAGAGGAGAGTTATAGAGGAAGGAGCAGAGTCCTCCAGCAGAGTATATCAGGAGAGGAGAGTTATAGAGGAAGGCGCAGAGTCCTCCAGCAGAGTATATCAGGAGAGGAGAGTTATAGAGGAAGGAGCAGAGTCCTCCAGCAGAGTATATCAGGAGAGGAGAGTTATAGAGGAAGGCGCAGAGTCCTCCAGCAGAGTATATCAGGAGAGGAGAGTTATAGAGGAAGGAGCAGAGTCCCCCAGCAGAGTATATCAGGAGAGGAGAGTTATAGAGGAAGGAGCAGAGTCCTCCAGCAGAGTATATCAGGAGAGGAGAGTTATAGAGGAAGGCGCAGAGTCCTCCAGCAGAGTATATCAGGAGAGGAGAGTTATAGAGGAAGGAGCAGAGTCCTCCAGCAGAGTATATCAGGAGAGGAGAGTTATAGAGGAAGGAGCAGAGTCCTCCAGCAAAGTATATCAGGAGAGGAGAGTTATAGAGGAAGGAGCAGAGTCCTCCAGCAGAGTATATCAGGAGAGGAGAGTTATAGAGGAAGGAGCAGAGTCCTCCAGCAGAGTATATCGGGAGAGGAGAGTTATAGAGGAAGGAGCAGAGTCCTCCAGCAGAGTATATCAGGAGAGGAGAGTTATAGAGGAAGGAGCAGAGTCCTCCAGCAGAGTATATCAGGAGAGGAGAGTTGCAGAGGAAGGAGCAGAGTCCTCCAGCAGACTATATCAGGAGAGGAGAGTTATAGAGGAAGGAGCAGAGTCCTCCAGCAGAGTATATCAGGAGAGGAGAGTTATAGAGGAAGGAGCAGAGTCCTCCAGCAGAGTATATCAGGAGAGGAGAGTTGCAGAGGAAGGAGAGGAGTCCTCCGGCTGTTATATTCGGGGACTTCATGTTCTTCTCGGTGACAGTTCTCCGGGATGATATAGTACAGAGAGGAGTATGTAAGAAGAACGTCGATCAGCGCGGCCCTCGCTCTTCACTCGGGTAAGTCATCAAACACGGAGCAGCAGGCTCGTCGCTCGGGGCGGATAACCTTGATGCCGCTCGTCCCTCACACAGAGACGGGGACGTCTGCCAATGCAAATCACACGGGACGGGATAATTGCAGCTAAAAGAATTCCATTTATTATAAAACTAAAATTTCTCAGGATGAAATAATAGAATGTTTGATGCTTCGGGGAGATTTATAAAGATGCTCTCCAGGCTCTACATACTTTACTTCCTCCACTCCCAGCCTATGGGGGGCGATATAAACACAAATCACATCTTTGTTTTCATCCTCAAACATTTTGGCCTTTTAAAAATTTTCTTTGGGCAAAATCTCTTCTCCTGTTTAGTTACATTGAATACTTGGGTGAAAATAATCCAATCATCCAGCGAGTTTGGGGTGGAGGTACTTGACTGGTCTGCACAGAGTCCTGACCCCAATCCGAAAGAACACCTGTAACAGAATGGCCTGTGGGACCCAGAGGCTCTCGAAGGATGGGGGGTACTCCTGTTTCAGCTTCACCAATGACTCTCGGGTCCAGGGTCATCCTGTGTCCACTAGGGGCATATGATGACTGAGAAGTGATATCTCTGATTACATGAGATGGGACAGTAATGATAATTCATGTATTGCAGAAGATCTTGAAATATTATAAGTTGTTCATTCTGAATCTGAACCCAACAGGTCAATAGAGTGTCTCCTTCAATGTGGAACATAGACTGCTGAGGTGCTAATTAAGTCTGCTACTGTGGTGATGTGCATTGGAGCTTGGTAGACAGCCTGGCTTCTAAAGACCTCTCATTGTGTGATGCTAATTAACACTGTATTGTGTTAAATTTCTATTGATGATAAGATGTGGAATGTGACTGAGCACCCTCTAAAGGTCAGACGTCTGACTTATGTTTACTAAAGGAATGTGGATTGTATAGAAGGTGAGAAGAGCTTATCACGGAGTCGGAATGACTAGTAATTAGCTCATGTAGATTACCTGAATGTCATTATCTAAAGGAATGTGTATTGAGCTCCGTGTGGCGTGTTGTGGGTGGAGTTAAGCCATCGTTTCTTGGGGCTTCTAACTGTATATAAGAAACCTGAGTTTACCATTAAAGTCTATTCCGTTTGGAACCAGAGAACAGAGCCGTGTGTCTTGTTATCCTGGGGAAAAGCAGTGGGTGCTGTCTGCTGGATTGTCGGAAGCTGTCATGGGCTGGTGGAATGGAATATCATAAACGGCGTTAACCCCTGACCGGTACAACACCTTGGAGTCAGGCCTTCTCATCCAACATCAGTGCCTGACCTCACAAATGCTCTTCTGGAAGAATGGTCAAACATTCCCATAGACACACCCCTAAACCTTGTGGACCGCCTTCCCATAGACACACTCCTAAACCTTGTGGACGGCCTTCCCATAGACACACCCCTAAACCTTGTGGACGGCCTTCCCATAGACACACCCCTAAACCTTGTGGACGGCCTTCCCATAGACACACCCCTAAACCTTGTGGATGGCCTTCCCATAGACACACCCCTAAACCTTGTGGACGGCCTTCCCATAGACACACCCCTAAACATTGTGGACGGTCTTCCCATAGACACACCCCTAAACCTTGTGGACCGCCTTCCCATAGACGCACCCCTAAACCTTGTGGATGGCCTTCCCATAGATACACCCCTAAACCTTGTGGATGGCCTTCCCATAGATACACCCCTAAACCTTGTGGATGGCCTTCCCATAGACGCACCCCTAAACCTTGTGGATGGCCTTCCCATAGACGCACCCCTAAACCTTGTGGATGGCCTTCACATAGATACACCCCTAAACCTTGTGGACGGCCTTCCCATAGACACACTCCTAAACCTTGTGGACCGCCTTCCCATAGACACACCCCTAAACCTTGTGGACCGCCTTCCCATAGACACACCCCTAAACCTTGTGGACGGCCTTCCCATAGACACACCCCTAAACCTTGTGGACGGATTTCCCATAGACACACCCCTAGCTTGTGGACAGCCTTCCCATAGACACACCCCTAAACGTTGTGGACGGCCTTCCCAGAAGAGGTGAAGGTGTTATAGCTGCAAAGGGGCGGGGCCAGCTCAATATCGAACCCTCCGGACTAAGACTGGGATACCATTGAAGTTCATGTGTGTGTAAAGGCCGGTGTCCCAATACTTTTGACAATATAGTGTATATATATATATATATATATATATATATAAAATGGGGGCGTCCCAATACTTTTGGTAATATAGTTTTACATACAATACTATACTATAGAAAATGAAGGGACAAGAATCCCCCAAACAAATATATAAAACTTTAGCAGAGTAGAGTGTGCACCCAGCCCAGAGAAGGACCCCTCTATAGGTTGGTATGACGTCCTCCACATGTCCTGTCCGGTGGTCCTGGTGTCACTGTGCCCTCCCCCAGGGGTAGGTTTGGATACCCCCTGACCTATTACATTCACATGGGCCCAATCCTTCCTGTATAGATCTATGATTGGATTGCCTTTATCATGTGTGTTATTACCAACAGCTTGTTATTTTTTATATATAATGATACAACTAATTCTACCTGGGTCCTGAAGAAGCCAAAAAATGGGCGAAACTCGTTGACATTTTTTTTTTAACCAAAGATCTACGTTACTGTATTCCTAATTATTATCACTAATGTGGATATATCTGATTATGTGTGTCTGGATTTTCCTGGGTTGTGTATCTTTAACCCTTCCTCGACCCTCTGGTCAATAAGAGTATTTATTCCTTTTTTATTATTTTTCTCTGTGTATTTTTAATTTGTACAATAAAGTTTGTTATGTTTTATAAATATTTGTCGTCTCCTGTGCTAAACTGTTAAAGTGCAGTGGTTTTTCATGTTGGGCTTGAGCGGGGGTCTGCAAACTTTCTATACAAAGGGGCACATCAGGGCACACCACATTGAGGCACAGCACATCGGGGCAGGGGGCACATCAGGGCACACCACATTGAGGCACAGCACATCGGGGCAGGGGGCACATCAGGGCACACCACATTGAGGCACAGCACATCGGGGCAGGGGGCACATCAGGGCACACCACATTGAGGCACAGCACATCGGGGCAGGGGGCACATCAGGGCACACCACATTGAGGCACAGCACATGGAGGCACATCAGGGCACACCACATTGAGGCACAGCACATCGGGGCACATCAGGGCACACCACATTGAGGCACAGCACATCGGGGCATGGGGCACATCAGGGCACACCACATTGAGGCACAGCACATCGGGGCACAGGGCACATCAGGGCACACCACATTGAGGCACAGCACATGGAGGCACATCAGGGCACACCACATTGAGGCACAGCACATGGAGGCACATCAGGGCACACCACATTGAGGCACAGCACATCGGGGCAGGGGGCACATCAGGGCACACCACATTGAGGCACAGCACATCGGGGCAGGGGGCACATCAGGGCACACCACCTTGAGGCACAGCACCACGGGGCAGATCAGGGCACACCACATTGAGGCACAGCACATCGGGGCAGGGGGCACATCAGGGCACACCACATTGAGGCACAGCACATCGGGGCACATCAGGGCACACCACATTGAGGCACAGCACATCGGGGCATGGGGCACATCAGGGCACACCACATTGAGGCACAGCACATCGGGGCACAGGGCACATCAGGGCACACCACATTGAGGCACAGCACATGGAGGCACATCAGGGCACACCACATTGAGGCACAGCACATCGGGGCAGGGGGCACATCAGGGCACACCACATTGAGGCACAGCACCACGGGGCAGATCAGGGCACACCACATTGAGGCACAGCACATCGGGGCAGGGGGCACATCAGGGCACACCACATTGAGGCACAGCACATGGGGGCACGGGGCACATCAGGGCACACCACATTGAGGCACAGCACATCGGGGCAGGGGGCACATCAGGGCACACCACATTGAGGCACAGCACATCGGGGCACATCAGGGCACACCACATTGAGGCACAGCACATCGGGGCACATCAGGGCACACCACATTGAGGCACAGCACATCGGGGCACGGGTCACATCAGGGCACACCACATTGAGGCACAGCACATCGGGGCACGGGGCACATCAGGGCACACCACATTGAGGCACAGCACATCGGGGCAGGGGGCACATCAGGGCACACCACATTGAGGCACAGCACCACGGGGCAGATCAGGGCACACCACATTGAGGCACAGCACATCAGGGCAGGGGGCACATCAGGGCACACCACATTGAGGCACAGCACATCGGGGCACACCACATTGAGGCACAGCACATCGGGGCAGGGGGCACATCAGGGCACACCACATTGAGGCACAGCACATCGGGGCACGGGGCACATTATGGTGCACATCATTTACCAGAGTCACGCAGGAAGCGTGTGTAATATGTTCTCTCTCCTGTCACGCTGCTCCCCGGCGGCCCCTCCTCTCTTCTCGTCCGTCCCAGATGATGTCACAAGCAAATGGGGACGGACGAGAAGAGAGGAGGGGCCACCGGGAAACAGCGTGACAGGAGAGAGAACTTATTACACACGCTTCCTGCGCTACTCTGCATGCTCGCTAATCTCGATCTACCCGTCAGGCTCCAGCTGTCAGCGATTGATGGGTAGATCGCCGCGGACCTCCGACCAGCCCACTGAGCAATTGGCCCACCGGGAATCTCCCAGTACTCCCGATGGCCAGTCCATCCCCGACCCCATATCTTTTTTTTCTCTCTTTCTTCTTATTTTCTTTCTCATATCTATCTATCTATGGTATCATTTTCCTTCCACTATGTTTCATGTCTCTCACATAAAATACATTTACGTTTTTGGGTGTTCAAGGGGTATGAATACTTTTTCAAGGCACTGTATCTTTCTCCCTACTGATCTATTTTACTCCCTGATGAAACCAATATTCTCAGCGTCCCGGTCTGAGCTGATTGCGGCCTTGGCAGATTGTACAGCAGAGTCATGTAACAGGATGCAGCAAACCCGTTCCCTTATAGGAACGCACAGGAAATAAAAAATTCAGGTAAACGGAGAGAACTTTCCGCCTTGTCAGCAGATCTCTCGCCTGTCTCCAATGTAAGCAGCTTAGTGCAGACTGGGGGAGGGGAGGGGACGGAACGCGTCGCCATCGCTCAGATAAGAGGAGATGAAACGCGGGATGAGTCACCGGATTGCATTTCTCTCCTACTATCAGGAAATATCACAACAGATCCGGTGCCGTCCCGCTGGAAATCAATCGCTCACCAGATGGCGGGAACACCTTTTGAAGTGACACAATAATTAGCGAGCAGCGAAATCGGCAAATCACTCCGTTTCATCCTAAAATCGCAATTTATTCACGTCGTCCTCTGCTGAGCAACGCGTTCCTTTACTGGCGAGGAGGAACAGTCAGCCAAGTTTAGTGCGGGGGAGGTTCGGTGAACATTCAGTTTTGGGGAGTTGGAATATTTGGCATTCCCAAAACGCGGAGCGGACCGGTCTGTATGAATCCTTCCTGACCTGTCCCCATATACAGCTCCGGTCAGTGACTAGGCTGAGATGAGGTCATCAGTCTGCTGCAGGCAGGAGGAAGCATTTCCTTAGTCTCTCCTCCCCAGTGATCAGACTGCAAAACAGTGGCGGATGGTGCTCAAAATATTTGGGGGGGGGGGGTAAACAAACGGAAAAAAAACATCAATTGCAGCCACTGTGCCATCAGATTGCCACGCCCCCCACCGGGCACTTACCTTTCTTGGTCGGCCATCCTCCCTCCACGATCCCTCAATGTCACCCGTCGTCTCGTCACCGCTGTACAACTCTCGGAATAGGTCTCCTGTCCTCTGTCACCCGTCGTCTCATCGGCGCTCTACAAATCTCGGAATAGGTCTCCTGTCCTCTGTCACCCATCGTCTCGCCGCCGCACTACGACTCTCGGAATAGTCTCCTGTCCTCTGTCACCCGTCGTCTCATCGCCGCTCTACGAGGCTCAGAATAGTCTCCTGTCCTCTGTCACCCGTCGTCTCGCCACCGCTCTACCAGGCTCGGAATAGTCTCCTGTCCTTTGTCACCCGTCGTCTCATCGCCGCTCTACGAGGCTCGGAATAGTCTCCTGTCCTCTGTCACCCGTCGTCTCGTCACCGCTGTACAACTCTCGGAATAGGTCTCCTGTCCTCTGTCACCCGTCGTCTCGCCGCCGCACTACGACTCTCGGAATAGTCTCCTGTCCTCTGTCACCCGTCGTCTCGCCGCCGCACTACGACTCTCGGAATAGGTCTCCTGTCCTCTGTCACCCGTCGTCTCATCGGCGCTCTACAAATCTCGGAATAGTCTCCTGTCCTCTGTCACCCGTCGTCTCATCGGCGCTCTACAAATCTCGGAATAGTCTCCTGTCCTCTGTCACCCGTCGTCTCATCGGCGCTCTACAAATCTCGGAATAGGTCTCCTGTCCTCTGTCACCCGTCGTCTCATCGCGCTCTACGACTCTCGGAATAGGTCTCCTGTCCTCTGTCACCCGTCGTCTCATCGGCGCTCTACAAATCTCGGAATAGTCTCCTGTCCTCTGTCACCCGTCGTCTCATCGGCGCTCTACAACTCTCGGAATAGGTCTCCTGTCCTCTGTCACCCATCGTCTCGCCGCCGCACTACGACTCTCGGAATAGTCTCCTGTCCTCTGTCACCCGTCGTCTCATCGCCGCTCTACGAGGCTCAGAATAGTCTCCTGTTCTCTGTCACCCGTCGTCTCGCCACCGCTCTACCAGGCTCGGAATAGTCTCCTGTCCTTTGTCACCCGTCGTCTCATCGCCGCTCTACGAGGCTCGGAATAGTCTCCTGTCCTCTGTCACCCGTCGTCTCGTCACCGCTGTACAACTCTCGGAATAGGTCTCCTGTCCTCTGTCACCCGTCGTCTCGCCGCCGCACTACGACTCTCGGAATAGTCTCCTGTCCTCTGTCACCCGTCGTCTCGCCGCCGCACTACGACTCTCGGAATAGGTCTCCTGTCCTCTGTCACCCGTCGTCTCATCGGCGCTCTACAAATCTCGGAATAGGTCTCCTGTCCTCTGTCACCCGTCGTCTCATCGCGCTCTACGACTCTCGGAATAGGTCTCCTGTCCTCTGTCACCCGTCGTCTCATCGGCGCTCTACAAATCTCGGAATAGTCTCCTGTCCTCTGTCACCCGTCGTCTCATCGGCGCTCTACAAATCTCGGAATAGGTCTCCTGTCCTCTGTCACCCGTCGTCTCATCGCCGCTCTACGACTCTCGGAATAGTCTCCTGTCCTCTGTCACCCATCGTCTCGCCGCCGCACTACGACTCTCGGAATAGTCTCCTGTCCTCTGTCACCCGTCGTCTCATCGCCGCTCTACGAGGCTCAGAATAGTCTCCTGTCCTCTGTCACCCGTCGTCTCGCCACCGCTCTACCAGGCTCGGAATAGTCTCCTGTCCTTTGTCACCCGTCGTCTCATCGCCGCTCTACGAGGCTCGGAATAGTCTCCTGTCCTCTGTCACCCGTCGTCTCATCGCCGCTCTACGAGGCTCGGAATAGTCTCCTGTCCTTTGTCACCCGTCGTCTCATCGCGCTCTATGAGGCTCGGAATAGTCTCCTGTCCTCTGTCACCCATCGTCTCGCCGCCGCACTACGACTCTCGGAATAGTCTCATGTCCTCTGTCACCCGTCGTTTTGCCGCCGCACTACGACTCTCGGAATAGTCTCCTGTCCTCTGTCACCTGTCGTCTCGCCGCCGCACTACGACTCTCGGAATAGTCTCCTGTCCTCTGTCACCCGTCGTCTCATCGCCGCTCTACGAGGCTCAGAATAGTCTCCTGTCCTCTGTCACCCATCGTCTCGCCGCCGCACTACGACTCTCGGAATAGGTCTCCTGTCCTCTGTCACCCGTCGCCTCGCCGCCGCACTACGACTCTCGGAATAGTCTCCTGTCCTCTGTCACCCGTCGTCTCATCGCCGCTCTACGAGGCTCGGAATAGTCTCCTGTCCTCTGTCACCCGTCGTCTCGCCACCGCTCTACCAGGCTCGGAATAGTCTCCTGTCCTTTGTCACCCGTCGTCTCATCGCCGCTCTACGAGGCTCGGAATAGTCTCCTGTCCTCTGTCACCCATCGTCTCGCCGCCGCACTACGACTCTCGGAAATAGTCTCCTGTCCTCTGTCACCCGTCGTCTCATCGCCGCTCTACGAGGCTCGGAATAGTCTCCTGTCCTCTGTCACCCGTCGTCTCGCCACCGCTCTACCAGGCTCGGAATAGTCTCCTGTCCTTTGTCACCCGTCGTATCATCGCCGCTCTACGAGGCTCGGAATAGTCTCCTGTCCTCTGTCACCCATCGTCTCGCCGCCGCACTACGACTCTCGGAATAGTCTCCTGTCCTCTGTCACCCGTCGTCTCATCACCGCACTACGACTCTCGGAATAGGTCTCCTGTCCCCTGTCATCCGTCGTTTTGTCGCCGCTCTACGAGGCTCGGAATAGTCTCCTGTCCTCTGTCACCTGTCGTCTCATCGCCGCTCTACGAGGCTCAGAATAGTCTCCTGTCCTCTGTCACCCATCGTCTCGCCGCCGCTCTACGAGGCTCGGAATAGTCTCCTGTCCTCTGTCACCCGTCGTCTCGCCACCGCTCTACGAGGCTCAGAATAGTCTCCTGTCCTCTGTCACCCGTCGTCTCGCCACCGCTCTACGACTCTCTGCATAGTCTCCTGTCCTCTGTCACCCGTCATCTCGTCGCCGCTCTACGACTCTCTGAATAGTCTCCTGTCCTCTGTCACCCGTCGCCTCGTTGCCGCTCTACGACTCTCGGAATAGTCTCCTGTCCTCTGTCACCCGTCGTCTCGCCACCGCTCTACCAGGCTCGGAATAGTCTCCTGTCCTTTGTCACCCGTCGTCTCATCGCCGCTCTACGAGGCTCGGAATAGTCTCCTGTCCTCTGTCACCCGTCGTCTCGTCACCGCTGTACAACTCTCGGAATAGGTCTCCTGTCCTCTGTCACCCGTCGCCTCGCCGCCGCACTACGACTCTCGGAATAGTCTCCTGTCCTCTGTCACCCGTCGTCTCATCGCCGCTCTACGAGGCTCGGAATAGTCTACTGTCCTCTGTCACCCGTCGTCTCGCCACCGCTCTACCAGGCTCGGAATAGTCTCCTGTCCTTTGTCACCCGTCGTCTCATCGCCGCTCTACGAGGCTCGGAATAGTCTCCTGTCCTCTGTCACCCATCGTCTCGCCGCCGCACTACGACTCTCGGAAATAGTCTCCTGTCCTCTGTCACCCGTCGTCTCATCGCCGCTCTACGAGGCTCGGAATAGTCTCCTGTCCTCTGTCACCCGTCGTCTCGCCACCGCTCTACCAGGCTCGGAATAGTCTCCTGTCCTTTGTCACCCGTCGTATCATCGCCGCTCTACGAGGCTCGGAATAGTCTCCTGTCCTCTGTCACCCATCGTCTCGCCGCCGCACTACGACTCTCGGAATAGTCTCCTGTCCTCTGTCACCCGTCGTCTCATCACCGCACTACGACTCTCGGAATAGGTCTCCTGTCCTCTGTCATCCGTCGTTTTGTCGCCGCTCTACGAGGCTCGGAATAGTCTCCTGTCCTCTGTCACCTGTCGTCTCATCGCCGCTCTACGAGGCTCAGAATAGTCTCCTGTCCTCTGTCACCCATCGTCTCGCCGCCGCTCTACGAGGCTCGGAATAGTCTCCTGTCCTCTGTCACCCGTCGTCTCGCCACCGCTCTACGAGGCTCAGAATAGTCTCCTGTCCTCTGTCACCCGTCGTCTCGCCACCGCTCTACGACTCTCTGCATAGTCTCCTGTCCTCTGTCACCCGTCATCTCGTCGCCGCTCTACGACTCTCTGAATAGTCTCCTGTCCTCTGTCACCCGTCGCCTCGTTGCCGCTCTACGACTCTCTGAATAGTCTCCTGTCCTCTGTCACCCGTCGCCTCGTCGCCGCTCTACGACTCTCTGAATAGTCTCCTGTCCTCTGTCACCCGTCGTCTCATCGGCGCTCTACAAATCTCGGAATAGGTCTCCTGTCCTCTGTCACCCGTCGTCTCATCGGCGTTCTACAACAGATCCGGTGCCGTCCCGCTGGAAATCAATCGCTCACCAGATGGCGGGAACACCTTTTGAAGTGACACAATAATTAGCGAGCAGCGAAATCGGCAAATCACTCCGTTTCATCCTAAAATCGCAATTTATTCACGTCGTCCTCTGCTGAGCAACGCGTTCCTTTACTGGCGAGGAGGAACAGTCAGCCAAGTTTAGTGCGGGGGAGGTTCGGTGAACATTCAGTTTTGGGGAGTTGGAATATTTGGCATTCCCAAAACGCGGAGCGGACCGGTCTGTATGAATCCTTCCTGACCTGTCCCCATATACAGCTCCGGTCAGTGACTAGGCTGAGATGAGGTCATCAGTCTGCTGCAGGCAGGAGGAAGCATTTCCTTAGTCTCTCCTCCCCAGTGATCAGACTGCAAAACAGTGGCGGATGGTGCTCAAAATATTTGGGGGGGGGGGTAAACAAACGGAAAAAAAACATCAATTGCAGCCACTGTGCCATCAGATTGCCACGCCCCCCGCCGGGCACTTACCTTTCTTGGTCGGCCATCCTCCCTCCACGATCCCTCAATGTCACCCGTCGTCTCGTCACCGCTGTACAACTCTCGGAATAGGTCTCCTGTCCTCTGTCACCCGTCGTCTCATCGGCGCTCTACAAATCTCGGAATAGGTCTCCTGTCCTCTGTCACCCGTCGTCTCATCGGCGCTCTACAACTCTCGGAATAGGTCTCCTGTCCTCTGTCACCCATCGTCTCGCCGCCGCACTACGACTCTCGGAATAGTCTCCTGTCCTCTGTCACCCGTCGTCTCATCGCCGCTCTACGAGGCTCGGAATAGGTCTCCTGTCCTCTGTCACCCGTCGTCTCATCGCCGCTCTACAACTCTCGGAATAGGTCTCCTGTCCTCTGTCACCCATCGTCTCGCCGCCGCACTACGACTCTCGGAATAGTCTCCTGTCCTCTGTCACCCGTCGTCTCATCGCCGCTCTACGAGGCTCGGAATAGGTCTCCTGTCCTCTGTCACCCGTCGTCTCATCGCCGCTCTACAAATCTCGGAATAGGTCTCCGTCGTCTCATCGCGCTCTACGACTCTCGGAATAGTCTCCTGTCCTCTGTCACCCGTCGTCTCGTCACCGCTGTACAACTCTCGGAATAGGTCTCCTGTCCTCTGTCACCCGTCGTCTCGCCGCCGCACTACGACTCTCGGAATAGTCTCCTGTCCTCTGTCACCCGTCGTCTCGCCGCCGCACTACGACTCTCGGAATAGGTCTCCTGTCCTCTGTCACCCGTCGTCTCATCGGCGCTCTACAAATCTCGGAATAGTCTCCTGTCCTCTGTCACCCGTCGTCTCATCGGCGCTCTACAAATCTCGGAATAGGTCTCCGTCGTCTCATCGCGCTCTACGACTCTCGGAATAGTCTCCTGTCCTCTGTCACCCATCGTCTCGCCGCCGCACTACGACTCTCGGAATAGTCTCCTGTCCTCTGTCACCCGTCGTCTCATCGCCGCTCTACGAGGCTCAGAATAGTCTCCTGTCCTCTGTCACCCGTCGTCTCGCCACCGCTCTACCAGGCTCGGAATAGTCTCCTGTCCTTTGTCACCCGTCGTCTCATCGCCGCTCTACGAGGCTCGGAATAGTCTCCTGTCCTCTGTCACCCATCGTCTCGCCGCCGCACTACGACTCTCGGAATAGTCTCCTGTCCTTTGTCACCCGTCGTCTCATCGCCGCTCTACGAGGCTCGGAATAGTCTCCTGTCCTCTGTCACCCGTCGTCTCATCGCCGCTCTACGAGGCTCGGAATAGTCTCCTGTCCTCTGTCACCCGTCGTCTCATCGCGCTCTATGAGGCTCGGAATAGTCTCCTGTCCTCTGTCACCCATCGTCTCGCCGCCGCACTACGACTCTCGGAATAGTCTCCTGTCCTCTGTCACCCGTCGTCTCATCGCCGCTCTACGAGGCTCGGAATAGTCTCCTGTCCTCTGTCACCTGTCGTCTCGCCGCCGCACTACGACTCTCGGAATAGTCTCCTGTCCTCTGTCACCCGTCGTCTCATCGCCGCTCTACGAGGCTCAGAATAGTCTCCTGTCCTCTGTCACCCATCGTCTCGCCGCCGCACTACGACTCTCGGAATAGGTCTCCTGTCCTCTGTCACCCGTCGCCTCGCCGCCGCACTACGACTCTCGGAATAGTCTCCTGTCCTCTGTCACCCGTCGTCTCATCGCCGCTCTACGAGGCTCGGAATAGTCTCCTGTCCTCTGTCACCCGTCGTCTCGCCACCGCTCTACCAGGCTCGGAATAGTCTCCTGTCCTTTGTCACCCGTCGTCTCATCGCCGCTCTACGAGGCTCGGAATAGTCTCCTGTCCTCTGTCACCCATCGTCTCGCCGCCGCACTACGACTCTCGGAAATAGTCTCCTGTCCTCTGTCACCCGTCGTCTCATCGCCGCTCTACGAGGCTCGGAATAGTCTCCTGTCCTCTGTCACCCGTCGTCTCGCCACCGCTCTACCAGGCTCGGAATAGTCTCCTGTCCTTTGTCACCCGTCGTATCATCGCCGCTCTACGAGGCTCGGAATAGTCTCCTGTCCTCTGTCACCCATCGTCTCGCCGCCGCACTACGACTCTCGGAATAGTCTCCTGTCCTCTGTCACCCGTCGTCTCATCACCGCACTACGACTCTCGGAATAGGTCTCCTGTCCCCTGTCATCCGTCGTTTTGTCGCCGCTCTACGAGGCTCGGAATAGTCTCCTGTCCTCTGTCACCTGTCGTCTCATCGCCGCTCTACGAGGCTCAGAATAGTCTCCTGTCCTCTGTCACCCATCGTCTCGCCGCCGCTCTACGAGGCTCGGAATAGTCTCCTGTCCTCTGTCACCCGTCGTCTCGCCACCGCTCTACGAGGCTCAGAATAGTCTCCTGTCCTCTGTCACCCGTCGTCTCGCCACCGCTCTACGACTCTCTGCATAGTCTCCTGTCCTCTGTCACCCGTCATCTCGTCGCCGCTCTACGACTCTCTGAATAGTCTCCTGTCCTCTGTCACCCGTCGCCTCGTTGCCGCTCTACGACTCTCTGAATAGTCTCCTGTCCTCTGTCACCCGTCGCCTCGTCGCCGCTCTACGACTCTCTGAATAGTCTCCTGTCCTCTGTCACCCGTCGTCTCGTCGCCGCTCTACGACTCTCGGAATAGTCTCCTGTCCTCTGTCACCCGTCGTCTCATCACCGCACTACGACTCTCGGAATAGGTCTCCTGTCCCCTGTCATCCGTCGTCTCGTCGCCGCTCTACGAGGCTCGGAATAGTCTCCTGTCCTCTGTCACCCGTCGTCTCATCGCCGCTCTACGAGGCTCGGAATAGTCTCCTGTCCTCTGTCACCCATCGTCTCGCCGCCGCTCTACGAGGCTCGGAATAGTCTCCTGTCCTCTGTCACCCGTCGTCTCGCCACCACTCTACGAGGCTCGGAATAGTCTCCTGTTCTCTGTAACGGTCACCACCGTTTACGACCTTCCATCCACCCACGACAAGCTTATCTGACACACTGCGACAATCTTGCATACAAGATCCATTCCATTTCGCATAATCAAGACGAGACTCAGCTCTGTACTTGTTTCCAAATAAATGAACACTTTAATGGTTTCTTCTCAGCTTTTTATACAGTACAAGATGTTACAGTTAATCACAGGACAATGCAATCTCCACCACCCTCATCACACACTGGGGCTAATTCTTTAGCAGACATTTCGGCACCGATACTGACGAGATCTATCACATTCCAAAATACAATTACACAATGCCTTGACCTCAATCCACATATATAGACAGACGTACTGTCTCTAAAGGGTCTTGACACCTGGGCATCAATAGGCTTTAAACCGTGTTATCAGACAATTGAAAGGTCTAGCAGCAGACCTCAATTAACACCTTTATACAATAGACAATGTACTGTCTAGGAGGAGATGCAATTAACACCTTTCAAAAGCATGTGTGCCCACATTGAAAAGCCAACAACTTGTGATATCTCAAGACATCCTGCAAGGCACCCTTGCCACCGCTCTACGATGCTCGGAATAGGTCTCCTGTCCTCTGTCACCCGTCGTCTCGCCACCGCTCTACGATGCTCGGAATAGGTCTCCTGTCCTCTGTCACCCGTCGTCTCGCCGCCGCTCTAAGCATCTTGGAATAGGTCTCCTGTCCTCTGTCACCCGTCGCCTCACCGCCGCTCTAAGCATCTTGGAATAGGTCTCCTGTCCTCTGTCACCCGTCGCCTCGTCGCCGCTCTACGACTCTCTGCATAGTCTCCTGTCCTCTGTCACCCGTCGCCTCGTTGCCGCTCTACGACTCTCTGAATAGTCTCCTGTCCTCTGTCACCCGTCGCCTCGTCGCCGCTCTACGACTCTCTGAATAGTCTCCTGTCCTCTGTCACCCGTCGTCTCGTCGACGCTCTACGACTTTCGGAATAGTCTCCTGTCCTCTGTCACCCGTCGTCTCATCACCGCTCTACGACTCTCTGAATAGTCTCCTGTCCTCTGTCACCCGTCGTCTCATCGCCGCTCTACGACTCTCTGAATAGTCTCCTGTCCTCTGTCATCCATCGTCTCGCCACCGCTGTACGACTCTCTGAATAGTCTCCTGTCCTCTGTCATCCATCGTCTCGCCACCGCTGTACGACTCTCTGAATAGTCTCCTGTCCTCTGTCACCCGTCGTCTCGCCACCGCTCTACGACTCTCTGAATCATCTCCTGTCCTGTGTCACCCGTCGTCTCGTCACCGCTGTACGACTCTCTGAATAGTCTCCTGTCCTCTGTCATCCATCGTCTCGCCACCGCTGTACGACTCTCTGAATAGTCTCCTGTCCTCTGTCATCTGTTGTCTCGCCACCGCTCTACGACTCTCTGAATCGTCTCCTGTCCTGTGTCACCCGTCGTCTCGTCACCGCTGTACGACTCTCTGAATAGTCTCCTGTCCTCTGTCACCCGTCGTCTCGTCGCCGCTCTACGACTCTCTAAATAGTCTCCTGTCCTGTGTCACCCGTCGTCTCGTCACCGCTGTACGACTCTCTGAATAGTCTCCTGTCCTCTGTCACCCGTCGTCTCGTCGCCGCTCTACGACTCTCTGAATAGTCTCCTGTCCTGTGTCACCCGTCGTCTCGCCACCGCTGTACGAGTCTCGGAATAGGTCTCCTGTCCTCTGTCACCCGTCGTCTCATCACCGCTGTACGACTCTCTGAATAGTCTCCTGTCCTCTGTCACCCGTCGTCTCATCACCGCTCTACGACTCTCTGAATAGTCTCCTGTCCTGTGTCACCCGTCGTCTCGCCACCGCTGTACGAGTCTCGGAATAGGTCTCCTGTCCTCTGTCAAGTGCTAATGAGTTTCTTATGAAGTGGTCCGCACAGAAATAAGAAATTCAAATGGCTCCTCTGTCTGCACACTTGACATACCTCTGGTTCCCTTCCTCATCCCGCGAGCCGCCGTTTACAATCACTTATTACTTTCCAGGCTGGAGGGCCCTCCAAACGGTAATTACCGCGTCGCTCGCGCTCGGTCTGCGCCACTTTCCCAAACTCCTATTACCGTGCCTCTGAGCCGAGCCCGGGAGGGATCGTGGGTAATGACATGCAAATGAGACCACTGAATCCGTCATTTCGGGAGAAGTCGCTCCTCAAACGATGTCTTTTTTGTTCTTCTAAACGCTCAATTATGTCTGTTTACATCCCGCGCCGCGCTCCATCTATTTCACCGCCACGCTTGGCAGCCTTAAAGGAAAACTCCGTCTTATCCGCCTATCTGTCTGGTCTGCATCTCAGATCCCATGGCCAAGAAGATGTGAGTTGCTCACTCTATGCATCCTACAAACCCCATAGTTTACAGACCACAGTTCATCTCTGGAGCGAGCCAGTGGGACCATTGAGAATGATCGTAGCTCCACCCTCTAACAGGAAGTCACATCACAGCAGTACAAAAAAAAGGAACTTGGCAAAGGCTGAAAGCTATAAAAAGGACTTATTTTGAGTTAAAGTGATTGTAAAGGTTCATAATAAAAAAATAAAAATAACAAACATGTCATACTTACCGCTTTGCACGGAGTGGCCCCGATCGTCCAATTCTGGGGTCCCTTGGGGGCTGTCTCGGCTCCTCTCTGAATCAGATATCCCCCTCTGGGAAGCGCTTTCCCAAGAAGGTTACCTCCCGAGTCCAGCATTTGCATCCATAGACACCCTCGCCCCCCCCCCCCCCCCCCGGCGCCCACAACATTTAGATTTGATTGACAGCAGAGCGAGCCAATGGCTGCCCTGCTACCAATCTATCCAATGAAGAGCCGAGAAGCCAGTACGTTCTCAACGAGGGACTTTTGAGGGCTCAGGTAAGTAAACCCGTGGGTCTGGGGGGGGGGGGGGGGCGGTAACTATCAGATGTTTTTTCACCTTAATATATAGGATGCATTAAAATGAAAAAAACAGAAGGTTTACAACCCCTTTAAGAAAACAAACTTTGATACAATTTTTACAAATCAGCATTTAAAGACATGTTTTCAAAGACGTTTTGTTCTGCCCTCTCTGTGATTGGTTGGTTTCTTTGGTCAAGACAGAGAACATCATTGTGCATGGCATGGTGTGGCATAGTACCTTGTAGACCTGGATGGTGGAAGGTGGAGTTGGTTGGTGGATGAGAAGGCAAGGACTAATAATAAGAAGCTGCTTGGAGGCAAGAACTAATAAGAAAAAGCTGCTTGGAGGCAGGGACTAATAGGAGTAAGCTGCTCAGAGGCGGGGACTAATGAGAGTAAGCTGCTTCGAGGGGGTGACTAATAAGAAGAAGCTGCTTCGAGGGTGGGACTAATAGGAAGAAGCTGCTTGGAGGCGGGGACTAATAAGAGTAAGCTGCTTGGAGGCGGGGACTAATAAGAGTAAGCTGCTTGGAGGTGGGGACTAATAAGAGTAAGCTGATTGGAGTCAAGGACTAATAAGATGAGGTTCTTTGGAGGCTGGGATTAATAAGAGTAAGCTGCTTGGAGGCGGGGACTAATAATAAGAAGAAGCTGCTTGGAGGCGGGGACTAATAAGAAGAAGCTGATTGGAGGCAAGTACTAATAAGAAGAAGCTGCTTGGAGGCGGGGACTAATAAGAGTAAGCTGATTAAAGGCAAGGACTAATAAGAGTAAGCTTCTTGGAGGCGGGGACTAATAATGCCGCGTACACACGGTCGTTTTTTTGGGATGAAAAAAAACGTAGTTTTTTAAAACGTCATTTAAATTGATGGTGTGTGGGGCAAAACGTTGTTTTTTGTCTTAAAAAAAACTACCAAAAAAATATTCCAACATGCTTGAATTTTTTGTGTCGTTTTTCAAAACGTCGTTTTTTTGGTTTCACAAAAAGTCACCGTGTGTAGCAAAAACGTCGTTTATGACGACGTTTTTCAACCCGCGCATGCCCAGAAGCTAGTTATGAAGCGAGCTTCAATGGAAAAGAGTGGTGAACGTAACCTCGCTTTTTGTGAAAAAAACGATGGTGTGTATGCAAATTTTTTTTGAAAAGTGACATTTCAAAAACATCGTTTTTTTACTTCACAGAAAACGTTTTTTTTTCCATCACAAAAAATGATGGTGTGTACGCGGCATAAGAGTTAGAAAAATGAAATGGGGTCGGGACTTTGTATGAGGCATGTGGTATGCACCACCACAGGCCTCCATCCCTGTAAGGGTGTAAAAAATGGAGTGTTGGGACTTTAAATGAGATGCGATTAGCAATATGCGATTAACCACTTCCCGCCCAGCCAATAGCAAATTTACGGCCGGGAAGTGGTTATGAAATTGTGACTGGCCGTTCTCAAACGTCCAGCACGATTTCATGCCGCGCGCGCCCGCGGGGGCACGCAGCGCGGCGATCACTGATGCGGGGTGTCAGTCTCCGGCGGAGGCTCGCTACCACGTGATCAGCCGTGTCCAATCACGGCTGATCACGATGTAAACAGGAAGAGCCGCCGACGGCTCTTCCTCACTCGCGTCTGACAGACAGGAGTAGAGGAGAGCCGATCGGCAGCTCTCCTGACAGGGGGGGTTCGCGCTGATTGTTTATCAGCGCAGCCCCCCCTCGTATGCCCACACTGGACCACACAGGGATGCCCACACTGGCAGGGCAAAGAAAAAAAAAAGGATAAAAAAAAACAGGATAAAAAAAAAAATTCAGGTTAAAAAAAAGAAAGAAAGATGCCAGTCAGTGCCCACACATGGGCACTGACTGGCAACATATACATCAGTGCCACCCCTCAAAGTACATCAGTGCCACACCACAGTGTCCTTCAGTGCCATCCCTCCGCGCCAATCCATGCCCAGTGCCCACCTATCAGTGCCCATCTAAGTACCCATCAGTGCCACCCATAAGTGCCACCCATGAGTGCCATTCTGTGCCGCCTATGAGTTCCCATCAGTGCCGCCTATGAGTGCCCATCAGTGCCGCCTATGAGTGCCCATCAGTGCCGCCTATAAGTGCCCATCAGTGCCACCTATGAGTGCCCATCAGTGCCACCTATGAGTGCCCATCATTGCCGCATACCAGAGCCGCCTATCAGTGCCCATCAGTGCCACCTCATCGGTGCCCATCAGTACTACCTCATCAGTGCCCATTAGTGCCGCCATATAAGTGCCCGTAATTGAAAGAGAAAACTTACTTATTTACAAAAAAGTTAACAGAAAAAAATAAAAATGTATTTTTTTTTCTAAATTTTCAGTCTTTTATTAGTTGTTGCGCAAAAAATAAAAACCGCAAAGGTGATCAAATACCACCAAAAGAAAGCTCTATTTGTGGGGTAAAAAGGACGGCAATTTTGTTTGGGTACAGTGTAGCATGACCGCGCAATTGTCATTCAAAGTGTGACAGTGCTGAAAGCTGAAAATTGGCTTGGGTGGGAAGGTGCGTAGGTGCCCCCCGGTATGGAAGTGGTTAAGTATATATATATGGAAAATATAAAACTTGTTTCCATAATGACCAGGCTCAAAAAATTTTGAGCCAAGGACTAATAAGAGTAAGCTGCTTGGAGGCGGGGGCTAATAAGAGTAAGCTTCTTGGAGGCGGGGACTAATAAGAGTAAGCTGCTTGGAGGCGGGGACTAATAAGAGTAAGCTTCTTGGAGGCGGGGACTAATAAGAGTAAGCTGCTTGGAGGCGGGGACTAATAAGAGTAAGCTGCTTGGAGGCAAGGACTAATAAGAGTAAGCTGCTTGGAGGCGGGGACTAATAAGAGTAAGCTTCTTGGAGGCGGGGACTAATAAGAGTAAGCTGCTTGGAGGCAAGGACTAATAAGAGTAAGCTGCTTGGAGGCGGGGACTAATAAGAGTAAGCTTCTTGGAGGCGGGGACTAATAAGAGTAAGCTGCTTGGAGGCAAGGACTAATAAGAGTAAGCTGCTTGGAGGCGGGGGCTAATAAGAGTAAGCTTCTTGGAGGCGGGGACTAATAAGAGTAAGCTGCTTGGAGGCGGGGACTAATAAGAGTAAGCTTCTTGGAGGCGGGGACTAATAAGAGTAAGCTGCTTGGAGGCGGGGACTAATAAGAGTAAGCTGCTTGGAGGCAAGGACTAATAAGAGTAAGCTGCTTGGAGGCGGGGACTAATAAGAGTAAGCTTCTTGGAGGCGGGGACTAATAAGAGTAAGCTGCTTGGAGGCAAGGACTAATAAGAGTAAGCTGCTTGGAGGCGGGGACTAATAAGAGTAAGCTTCTTGGAGGCGGGGACTAATAAGAGTAAGCTGCTTGGAGGCAAGGACTAATAAGAGTAAGCTGCTTGGAGGCGGGGACTAATAAGAGTAAGCTTCTTGGAGGCGGGGACTAATAAGAGTAAGCTGCTTGGAGGCGGGGACTAATAAGAGTAAGCTGCTTGGAGGCAAGGACTAATAAGAAGAAGCTGCTTGGAGGCGGGGACTAATAAGACTAATCAGTGCAGACAAGAAAGTGCTGAAGATTTTGTTGCCACTTTATAGTTGAATCCATAAATTAAAGATTGGCGTTCTGTGCCAGCGCCTCCTCGGAGGGTAACCCAATGCCTGGGTGGCTTAGCAGACATCACAGACGCCGATACAAATTCCCGGGAGATGAAAAGAGAAGGGATCCGCCCACTTTTCAAGGATACCTTTAAAACTTCAAACTTAACCGAATAACTTCTTGGCTGGAAAGTCCTCTGCGAAGGATTCCGCGTCTTTGCGGCGGATCAAACGGCTGTAATTTTGCTGCTGTTATAGAAAGTCTTTGACAAAGGATTACAGTAATTCTGCCCTCCTGCCGACGTCCAGATGAGATATAAGCCGTATAATTCCTGTCTGGGAGTAGAAGATGTAATACCTGGCGTCATCCTCCTGATCCCCCCAAGTGCTCCATGTCTGAGGTCAGCTTTGTCTTCTAATATTTCATCCTTTTATTTTTTCTTGGGCTCTGGCCCGCTGTGATGATGTGGAGGACAGTGCTTGGGGGAACGGACAAAATTAAATAAAGTTTTCTAAAGCTGAATACGAAGAGACTTCACAGAAAGAGGGGAACACCAGGAAGATAGAATAATAATCACAAAGCGATACAACTCTGTGTTCAGCGATACGTCCCTGGAAGCATTTTTTTAACCACTTGCCGACCGCCGCACGCCGATATACGTTGGCAGAATGGCACATGCACACAAATGGGCGTTCCTGTACTTCCCTTTAAATTTGCCGCCCAGCGGGCAGGCGTACGCCCGCCGCGTGCTTTGTGAGTTCGCCCGCGGGTCCCGGGAACTCGATGTTCCCAGGGCAGCCCCCGATTGCAGTCGGCAAAGGCAGAACAGGGGGTACCTTTGTAAACAAGACATTCCCCTGTTCTGCCTAGTGACACTGATCGACTGTTCCCTGTGATCAGGAGTATCGATCCGTGACATGCCACTGGTAGCTCCTCCCCCTAACAGTTAGAATCGCGGCAGAACGGGGGGATGCCTGTCTAAACAAGACATTCCCCTGTTCTGCCTAGTGACACTGATCGACTGTTCCCTGTGATCAGGAGTATCGATCCGTGACATGCCACTGGAAGCTCCTCCCCCTAACAGTTAGAATCGCGGCAGAACGGGGGGATGCCTGTCTAAACAAGACATTCCCCTGTTCTGCCTAGTTACAGGACACTGATCTTCTGTTCCCTCTCATCGGGAGCAGTGATTAGTGTCGTGTCACTGGTAGCTCCTCCTCCTAACAGTTAGACTCACTCCCAAGGACACACTTAGCCCCTTCCCCGCCCCCTAGTGTTTAACCCCTCCACTGCCAGTGTCATTTACACAGTAATCAGTGCATTTTTATAGCACTGATCGCTGTATAAATGACAATTGTCCCAAAAATGTGTCAAAAGAGTCCAATGTGTCCGCTATAATGTCGCAGTCACAAAAAAAATCGCTGATCGCCGCCGTTACTAGTAAAAAAAAATGATAATAAAAATGTCATAAAACGATCCCCTATTTTGTAGACGCTATAACTTTTGCGCAAACCAAATCGATAAACGCTTATTATTGCGATTTTTTTAAACCAATAATATGTAGAAGAATACGTATCGGCCTAAACTGAGGAAAAAATAGTTTTTTTTATATATTTTTGGGGATATTTATTACGGTAAAAAGTAAAAAATATTGCATTTTTTTTCAGAATCGTCGCTCTATTTTTGTTTCTAGCGCAAAAAAAATACCACCAAAAGAAATCTCTATTTGTGGGAAAAAAAGGACGCCAAGTTTGTTTGGGAGGCAGGTCGCACGACCGCACAATTGTCAGTTAGAGCGACGCAGCGCCGAATCGCAAAAAGTGGCCCGGTCTTTGACCAGCCAAATCCTCCGGGGCTGAAGGGGTTAATGCAATACTTGTATCTACAAAAAGATTGTATTCATTATAAATTGAGCCGTAAAGGGGACGCGTTCAGCTTGGCAGCAGCGGTAGAATAAATCTTGGCGCCTCTGCGATTCGCACAAAGCCATTGTCATATGTGCGTCCCGTGTAACGAGCGCGGAGGCCGCCCGTGCCAAAACATGTCTCATCTCTTCCATCGCTCCTCTCCAGCAAAGTCCAATTACAGATAATGAAACAGAAGTGTCCTCCGCCCAGACAGCACAACCGAAAAATAATTAGCCAAATGTCGATTAGCAGCAAATGTTCTCTTATTCCGAGAAGCACCGGTTGTGTGCAGGGAGGGGATGTCACCGATCCGGAGCCGCTAAGACCAAGTCCGATCCGGAGCCGCCCAGACCAAGTCCGATCCGATCCGGAGCTGCCCAGGCCAAGTCCGATCCAGAGCCGCACAGACCAAGTCCGATCCGATCCGGAGCCGCCCAGACCAAGTCCGATCCGGAGCCGCCCAGACCAAGTCCGATCCAGAGCCGCCCAGACCAAGTCCGATCCGATCCGGAGCCGCCCAGACCAAGTCCGATCCGGAGCCGCCCAGACCAAGTTCGATCCGATCCGGAGCCTCCCAGACCAAGTCCGATCCGGGGCCGCCCAGACCAAGTCCGATCCGGGGCCGCCCAGACCAAGTCCGATCCGGACCCGCCCAGACCAAGTCCGATCCGATCCGGAGCCGCCCAGACCAAGTTCGATCCGATCCGGAGCCTCCCAGACCAAGTCCGATCCGGAGCCGCCCAGACCAAGTCCGATCCGGAGCCGCCCAGACCAAGTCCGATCCGATCCGGAGCCGCCCAGACCAAGTCCGATCCGATCCGGAGCCGCCCAGACCAAGTCCGATCAGGAGCCGCCCAGACCAAGTCCGATCCGATCCGGAGCCGCCCAGACCAAGTCCGATCCGATCCGGAGCCGCCCAGACCAAGTCCGATCCGATCCGGAGCCGCCCAGACCAAGTCCGATCCGATCCGGAGCCTCCTAGACCAAGTCCGATCCGGAGCCGCCCAGACCAAGTCCGATCCAGAGCTGCCAAGACCAAGTCCGATCCGATCCGGAGCTGCCCAGACCAAGTCCGATCCGGAGGCGCCCAGACCAAGTCCGATCCGATGCGGAGCCGTCCAGACCAAGTCCGATGCGGAGCCACCCAGACCAAGTCCGATCCGGAGCCGCCCAGACCAAGTCCGATCCGGAGCTGCCCAGACCAAGTCTGATCCGGAGGCGCCCAGACCAAGTCCGATCCGGAGCTGCCCAGACCAAGTCCGATCCGATCCGGAGCTGCCCAGACCAAGTCCGATCCGGAGGCGCCCAGACCAAGTCCGATCCGGAGCTGCCCAGACCAAGTCCGATCCGATCCGGAGCCGCCCAGACCAAGTCCGATCCGATCCGGAGCCACCCAGACCAAGTCCGATCCGATCCGGAGCCGCCCAGACCAAGTCCGATCCGATCCGGAGCCGCCCAGACCAAGTCCGATCCGATCCGGAGCCGCCCAGACCAAGTCCGATCCGATCCGGAGCCGCCCAGACCAAGTCCGATCCGATCCGGAGCCGCCCAGACCAAGTCCGATCCTATCCGGAGCCGCCCAGACCAAGTCCGATCCGATCCGGAGCCGCCCAGACTAAGTTCGATCCGATCCGGAGCCTCCCAGACCAAGTCCGATCCGGAGCCGCCCAGACCAAGTCCGATCCGATCCGGAGCTGCCCAGACCAAGTCCGATCCGGGGCCGCCCAGACCAAGTCCGATCCGATCCGGAGCTGCCCAGACCAAGTCCGATCCGGGGCCGCCCAGACCAAGTCCGACCTGAGGTGTGCTGTGCGGCTTTCTCTTCTGAAGATCCCTGAAATAATCCCACATGACATTACAATGATTTTCTTGGCACAGTCGGGAGACGGGGACAAGGTCGTGTCTTCTGTTCCCGGGAAGGACCTGAAGGAGGAAATGAAAGTTGAATATGTAAAAATATGAGATTTTTAGGGATGGGGGAGGGTTGGCTCTTCTGAACCCTTGGCCAAACTATCTGGCCTCCCAGCTCCACCATATGGGTGGGAGGTTTGGTGGGACATCGGCTCCTAGAGAAGGATCCTGTGATTCCACATTAGCAGTTTAGTGGGGACTCTTGCTGGAGGCCTAGAAGCGCTTTCCTCCAAACCTAACAAACAATTCCCTACATACTGGTCAGACTGGGCATACTGGGCATACTGGGCATACTGGACATACTGGGCATACTGGGCATACTGGACATACTGGGCATACTGGGCATACTGGACATACTGGTCAGACTGGGCATACTGGGCATACTGGGCATACTGGACATACTGGACATACTGGGCATACTGGACATACTGGGCATACTGGACATACTGGGCATACTGGGCATACTGGACATACCGGGCATACTGGACATACTGGACATACCGGGCATACCGGGCATACTGGGCATACTGGGCATACTGGACATACTGGGCATACTGGGCATACTGGGCATACTGGGAATACTGGGCATACTGGGCATACTGGGAATACTGGGCATACTGGACATACTGGGCATACTGGGCATACTGGACATGCTGGGAATACTGGGCATACTGGACATACTGGGCATACTGGACATACTGGACATACTGGGCATACTGGACATACTGGGCATACTGGGCATACTGGACATACTGGACATACTGGGCATACTGGACATACTGGACATACTGGGAATACTGGGCATACTGGGCATACTGGACATACTGGACATACTGGGCATACTGGACATACTGGACATACTGGGAATACTGGGCATACTGGGCATACTGGGCATACTGGGAATACTGGACATACTGGCAATACTGGACATACTGGGCATACTGGACATACTGGACATACTGGGCATACTGGACATACTGGGCATACTGGGCATACTGGACATACTGGACATACTGGGCATACTGGACATACTGGACATACTGGGCATACTAGGAATACTGGGCATACTGGACATACTGGGCATACTGGGCATACTGGACATACTGGGAATACTGGGCATACTGGGCATCAGTGCCGATCCTGACCTCCCTGGGGCCCTCAGCAAAATGACATGTCAAATTAAAGTTGAGAAGCGGGGGGCGCTGACTTCTTACCTCTTCTCCCATGCAGCCAGCGAGTTGAGAGGCGGGGTATTGGGCCGAAAATGACTTCTCACCAGGCGGGGGCCCTCCGCAGCTTTGCGGGGCCCTAAGCAGGTTGCATAGTGAGCCTATAGGGCGGATCGGCCCTGCAGGCAACAAACTTGCAATAAGATCGTCACATTAATGTTCATTATGATTGACGCCCAATACAAAGCATTGCCATGCATGTTTAAAACACGCAACACGTGAACACGCATTTTTCTGCTCTTCTATTTATTTCATCAGAAAAATGCAAAATTTCCTTTCTCTCCCCTCCCCCTCCCGTCCTTCACCGTGGAATGAATTTCCAGGACTATCGGCTGAATTTCCCTGGTGGCTCCAATTAAACAGACCGCGGCGCCGATGAATCCGCACATCGTATTTGTTATAAAGTTCCCTTTCAATTTTGTGAAACTTGTATCAAACTTCTGCCGCGTTTCCTCGCCGCTCCCTTCAAACCCGCCACTTCAAAGTTCCCCAACAAACATCCAGATTCAGCCGCCGCCGCCGCCGCGATTCTGCCCGTTAGCAGAGAAAGTTGCACCCCGGGGGACTGGAGCCGGCGAAGGAAATTGCGGCCCTCGAGGATAAACTGTCACATGTAATTTTCCACATTTTATCAACGCTTCGCGAGAAAGAGCAACCGGCGCCGACGTCTCAATGAATCACGTAATCGGCAACACAGGCGCTTCGCCATTAAGGGACGGGCGCCGCCATTTATAAACGTTTATTTCACCTAAAACTAACAATTCCGCTTTCCTCAAAATTTTGCCCAAATTTTCGTCATATGGAACTTCTTGGATAAAATTGTCGAAACACCTTCCCGCCCGGCCTATCGCAAAACGGCGGCTGGGCGGGGCTTCCATTATCCGGATTGGATGTCATGTGATGGCCAGCAGGAAAAGCTGCTCGTGTGCGCCCCCGTGGGGGGGGGGAGTGCAGCACAGCGTTCGGTAGTGCAGCGTGTCGCTCTGACACACCACATCTCCAATCTCTGTAAAGAGTCTGTGATGTCGGCACTTTACCATGTGATCAGCTGTGTCCAATCACGGCAGATCACATCGTAACCAGGATGTGCCGGTTATCAGATCTTCCTTAAGAGGGAGCGAGGAGAGGAGAGGAGCTGGGGGGGGGGGGGGGGCTGATAATCAGCGCATTGATTATAAGTGCAGACCCATCAGTGATTCCCATCTGTGCCCACCTATGATGCCAATCAATGCCTATTAAGGATGCCAATCAGTGCCTCCTCAGTGCTGCCTATCAATGTCATCTACCAGTGCGGCCCAGCAGTGCCCATTATTGCCCATTAGTGATGCCTATCAGTGCCACTTATCATTGCCCATCAGTGCCACCTATCAGTGCAATCAGTGCTGCAAATCAGTGCTGCCTATCAATGCCATCTATCATTGCCCATCAGTGCTGCCCATTATTGCCCATCTGTGCCCATTATTGCCATCCATCACTGCCCATCATTACCGCCCCTTACTGCCCCTTATTAGTGCTGCCCATCAGTGCCCATTATTACCACCCACCAGTGCCGTTCATCGCCCACTATCAGTGCCAATCGGTGCCGCCTCATCAGTGCCGTCTCATCAGTGCCAATCGGTGCCTTCTCATCAGTGCTGCCTCATCAGTGCCCCCTCATCAGTGCTAATCGGTGCCGCCTCATCAGTGCCTTCTCATCAGTGCTGCCTCATCAGTGCCTTCTAATCAGTGCCCGCCTCATCAGTGGCAATCGGTGCCGCCTCATCAGTGCCCCCTCATCAGTGCCAATCGGTGCCATCTCATCAGTGCCCCCTCATCAGTGCCTGCCTTATCAGTGGCAATCGGTGCCGCCTCATTAGTGCCCCCTCATCAGTGCCAATCGGTGCCATCTCATCAGTGCCCCCTCATCAGTGCCAATCGGTGCCATCTCATCAGTCCCCCCTCATCAGTGCCTGCCTCATCAGTGGCAATCGGTGCCGCCTGGTTAGTGCCCCCTCATCAGTGCCTGCCTCATCAGTGCCATCTCATCAGTCCCCCCTCATCAGTGCCTGCCTCATCAGTGGCAATCGGTGCCGCCTGGTTAGTGCCCCCTCATCAGTGCCTTCCTCATCAGTGCCATCTCATCAGTCCTCCCTCATCAGTGGCAATCGGTGCCGCCTGGTTAGTGCCCCCTCATCAGTGACTTCCTCATCAATGCCATCTCATCAGTCCTCCCTCATCAGTGGCAATCGGTGCCCCCTCATCAGTGCCTGCCTCATCAGTGCCATCTCATCAGTCCCCCCTCATCAGTGCCCGTCTCATCAGGGCCAATCGGTGCCGCCTCATCAGTGCCAATCATTGCCGTCTCATTAGTGCCCATCAGTGCCCATCAGTGCTGACTCGGAGAAAACATACTTATTTATAAAATTTTATAACATAAACTTTTTTTATTTGTATAAAATTATTTTGGTGATCAAATACCCCCAAAAGAAAGCTTGTCATTTGGGTACAATGTTACATAACCGTGTAATTGTGATTCAAAGTGTGACAGCGCTGAAAGCAGAACATTGTATTGAAGTGATTAAATAACTTTATTATCAGGCTGCAACATAACGAGATTGAGGCCGCGTACACACGAGGGGATATGTCCGATGGACCGTTTCAGCAGACATCTCCGCTCGTGTGTGGGCTAGTGTGTGGGCTAGCGGACAGATTTCTCCACCCGACAGATTTCAAAGCAAGCTTTGAAATCTATCCGGTGGGAATCTGTCCGCCCGACATGTCTGCTGGTTAGTACACTTACCAGCAGACATGTCGTCCCCCACCGCCGCCGCGCCGCTGCCGAATGGATTCGGCTCATGCGCGGAAGTGTTTTACTTCCTGGTGCGGTGACAAGGCGGCGTCAACGTCACCGCCACGTCACCGCGCCGTCCGGCGGCGGGGAATTTGATCCGATGGTGTGTACACGCCATCGGATCAAACTCCCGATCGGACGTATACGATGGAAATGGTCCGCGGACCGTTTTCATCGGATATGTCCGATCGTGTGTACGGGGCCTGAGACAGTGAAGGGGGCGTGAATACTTTATGAACGCAATGTGCCAGATTCAGATACATTCGTGTATCTTTGTGCGGGCGTAGCGTATCTCATTTACGTAACGCCGCCGTAACTTTGAGAGGCAGGTGCCATATTCAGAAAGAACTTGCGCCCAAAGTTACGGCGGAGTAGCGTAAATGGGATGGCGTAAGAGCGCCTAATTCAAAATAGGCAGGTAGGGGGCGTGATCCATGTAAATGTATCGTGACCCCGCGCAATTGACGCTTTTTTCGAACTGCGCATGCGCCGGCCGTGAACGTATCCCAGTGCGCATGCTCCAAATCACGTCGCAAATAGTCAATGAGAACGACGTGAACGTAACTTACGCCCAGCCCCATTCTGAATCGACTTACGCAAACGACGTACAATACGACGCTGTCCCGACGTCCAACATTGGCTGCGCCTCATATAGCAGGGGTAACTTTACATCGGGCGTAAGCCTTACGCAAACGACGCAAATATAGTTACATAGTTAGTCAGGTTGAAAAAAGACACAAGTCCATCCAGTTCAACCATAAAAAAAAATAAAAATAAAACAAAGTAAAACACAGTACATCCTCCCATACACCCAACTCCATACCCACAGTTGATCGAGAGGATAGATACGCCAGGCGCAACTGCGCTCGTGAATCGGCGTATCTACCTAATTTACATATTCAACGCGTAAATCGACAGAAGCGCCACCTAGCGGCCACCGTAAATATGCGACTAAGAGACTTACGCCGCTCGTATCTTAGCTAAATTCCGGCGTATCTTGTTTTCTGAATACACTGGCGATTCTTCGAAGTTACGCGACGTACCAACGTAACTACGTTCTGAATCCGGCCCAATGTCTGTATATATAGCTATACGGTATATATATATATATTATTATATTGTATTTATAAGTAATATACGTGGAAAGACCCCCCACCCCCCGGTATTTAAAGTTATATATAAAACTATAAGACGTCGCCTCAAACAACATGACGTTGGAAAGTAGCACAAGCGCCGGTGTGGATTTGGTGGTGGGCGGAGCCCCCTGGTAATTGGTGGCGATGAATCACCGCGTCTCATACAAGTTTTATCCCCCCAGAGCCGCCTTACAAGCAAACAATAAATATTCCAATGAGCAGAACTAAATAAACAATGCGCCCATACATAAAACACGCAGTCAGGGCCGCCGCCTGTTCTACCATCTCCGGGAGAGTTCCATCGGCGGCCAGTGCGCTGCGGGCGACCTCCACCCGACCTCTTCCCCGGCCGAAGATTAACGCCGGCCGTCGGCGCGTTCGGAGATGTTTAATTTGATTCTGTCTCCAGAGTCTAATAGTAAAAAAAAGAAGAGAATTTGGAATTTCAATCATTTGTAAGGCCCTGGGATTCCGTTCAATAAAACATGAAGGAAGGAGCGGATTCATTGATTGGAGGTAAGTAGCAGTGCAACAGCGAGGGGACGGGGAGTTGGATGGGGGGGAGGTGGTGAGGAGACGGGGAGTTTAATAAGGGGATGGGGTGGTGAGGAGACGGGGGGTCGGATAAGGGGGGTGGTGAGGAGACGGGGGGTCGGATAAGGGGGGTGGTGAATGAATGAATGACTTGTATAGCGCAACGCATGCGAACTGAATCACCTCTGGGTGAGGAGACGGGGGGTCGGTTAAGGGGGGTGGTGAGGAGACGGGGAGTTTAATAAGGGGGGGTGGTGAGGAGACGGGGGTCGGATAAGGGGGGTGGTGAGGAGATGGGGGGTCGGATAAGGGAGTGGTGAGGAGATGGGGGGTCGCATAAGGGGGGTGGTGAGGAGACAGAGGGTCAGATAAGGGGGGGTGGGGTGTTGAGGAGACGGAGGGTTGGAAAAGGGGGGTGTGGTGAGGAGACGGAGGGTCGAATAAGGAGGTGAGGGGGTGGTGAGGAGACAGAGGGTCGGATAAGGGGGGTGGGGTGGTGAGGAGACGGATGGTCGGAAAAGGGGGGTGGTGAGGAGACAGAGGGTCGAATAAGGGGGTGAGGGGGTGGTGAGGAGACGGAGGGTCGGATAAGGGGGGAGGGGGTGGTGAGGAGACGGAGGGTCAGATAAGGGGGTGGGGGGGTGGTGAAGAAACGGAGGGTCGGATAAGGGGGTGAGGGGGTGGTGAGGAGACAGAGGGTCGGATAAGGGGGTGAGGGGGTGGTTAGGAGACAGAGGGTCGGATAAGGGGGTGGTGAGGAGACAGAGGGTCTGATAAGGGGGTGAGGGGGTGGTGAGGAGACAGAGGTCGGAAAAGGGGTGGTGGTGAGGAGACAGAGGGTCGAATAAGGGGGGAGGGGGTGGTGAGGAGACGGAGGACCGGATAAGGGGGTGGGGGGGTGGTGAGGAGACGGAGGGTCGAATAAGGGGGGAGGGGGTGGTGAGGAGACGGAGGGCCGGATAAGGGGGTGGGGGGTGGTGAGGAGACAGAGGATTGGATAAGGGGGGAGGGGGTGGTGAGAAGACGGGGGGTTGGATAATGGGGTGGAGGGGGTGGTGAGGAGATGGAGGGTCGGATAATAGTGTGGGGGGGTGGTGAGGAGACGGAGGGTTGGAAAAGGGGGGGTGGTGAGGAGACAGAGGGTCGGATAAGGGGGTGAGGGGGTAGTGAGGAGACAGAGGTCGGATAAGGGGGTGAGGGGGTGGTGAGGAGAGAGAGGGTCAGATAAGGGGGGTGGGGTGGTGAGGAGACAGAGGTCGGAAAAGGGGGGTGGTGAGGAGACAGAGGTCGGAAAAGGGGGGGTGGTGAGGAGACAGAGGGTCAGATAGGGGGGTGAGGGGGTGGTGAGGAGACAGAGGGTCGGATAATAGTGTGGGGGGGTGGTGAGGAGACGGAGGGTCAGAAAAGGGGGGATGGTGAGGAGACAGAGGGTCAGATAAGGGGGTGAGAGGGTGGTGAGGAGACAGAGGTCGGATAAGGGGGGGGTGGTGAGGAGACGGAGGGTCGTATAAGGGGGTGAGGGGGTGGTGAGGAGACAGAGGGTCGGATAATAGTGTGGGGGGGTGGTGAGGAGACGGAGGGTCAGAAAAGGGGGGATGGTGAGGAGACAGAGGGTCAGATAAGGGGGTGAGAGGGTGGTGAGGAGACAGAGGTCGGATAAGGGGGGGGTGGTGAGGAGACGGAGGGTCGTATAAGGGGGTGAGGGGGTGGTGAGGAGACAGAGGGTCGGATGAGGGGGTGTGGTGAGGAGAAAGAATACACTTTTTTGAATAATAAAAAAAAAGAAACAGTAAAGTTAGTTGTAGCGGAGAGCAATATTAAACTCCACGATCTCCGCTGGTAACCAGGGTAAATCCACAGTCAGCATTGACAAGTAAGGCAATGTCCCAAATCTCCCCCAGTAACCAGACGACACACAGCTCTGAGAGTCAACTGACTTTTTATTCACAGGCTTCCATATTTATATAATTCCCCATGCAAGGGGTTTCCAAACAGCCAAATAGATTTAACAGGGGTAATACAGGGAGGACCAGATGGGGAACTTAACAGTTTGGATAATTCTCCCATCAGGCATTGCTGCACAAGGGAAAAGTCGGTTGATAGTTGGGGTCTGGGGTTATGTGTTGTGGGAGTTCGGTTTAAAACTGCCGAACACCGATTGGGCAACATAAAACTAAGTACTGAATGCTAGTGGCTTACGGCTGCCAGCATATGAATTACTATGCCCACATAAGACCCAGCAGAATACATAGCATATAATACAGACAACCTTTTGACATGTAACGTCCAGCGTTCCAGAAGTGGCTAGGTTTGCCACAATGCTCCCCCAGAACCAAGCCGGCATACACAGTCTGATCCCAACGGATCGGCTTGGGGATGTCCGGGGGTGTAATTTCACAGATCACTTTTCAAGTTCAGTTTGTCTAGATAACCCGTCGGCGTTACCGTTTTGCTTCCCTGGTCGGTAGTGGATTGTAAAGTCAAACGGCTGCAGCGCCAAACTCCAGCGCAGCAGCCGGGCATTGTCTCCCGCCACACGGTTTAGCCACACCAACGGGTTGTGATCTGTGAGTAGCGAAAAAGGTTGTCCATACAAATACGGCTGCAACTTTTTGAGGGCCCACACCACGGCCAGGCATTCCTTCTCAATGGCGGCGTAGCTTACTTCTCGTGGCAATAACTTTCGGCTCAGGTAAGCTACGGGGTGTTCTCCGCCATCGGCTCCCACTTGGCTCAGCACTGCTCCCAATCCAAACATTGAAGCGTCCGTATGGACAAGGAATCTTTTAGTTGGATCAGGAGCAGCAAGTACAGGGGCATTAGTTAGAGCAGTCTTTAGTTGTTGGAATGCCTGATCACACTCTGGGGCCCAGACAACCTGTCGGGGCAGGTTCTTGCGTGTCAAGTCAGTCAAGGGTTTGGCCAGGGCACTATAATTGGGTACGAATTTTCTATAGTACCCCGCGGTACCTAGAAATGCTAGCACTTGGGTTTTCGTCCTGGGGGTGGGCCATTTAGCTATGGCTTCAACTTTAGCTGGTTCGGGTCTCTGTCGCCCGCTCCCCACCCGGTGGCCCAAGTACTGCACTTCGGCCATCCCTATATGACACTTGCTGGGTTTCAGTGTTAACCCTGCCTCTCCAATACGATCTAGAATGGCCCCCATGTGTTGTAGGTGCTCTGCCCAGGTCTGGCTAAATATGGCGATGTCGTCTAAATAGGCACATGCGTATTCCTGGAATCCGTCCAATAACCGATCGACCATCCGCTGAAAAGTTGCCGGAGCGTTCTTCATCCCGAATGGCATGACCCGAAATTGATACAGGCCAAACGGGGTGACAAACGCCGACTTGGGGATGGCCTCCTCGGCCAGTGGAATCTGCCAGTATCCCTTACATAAGTCTATGGTAGTGAGATACCGGCCCCGTGCCATCTTATCCAGCAGCTCGTCTATCCGGGGCATCGGATAGGCATCAGACACCGTTTTGTCATTTAGCCTCCGGTAGTCGACACAGAAACGTGTCGTGCCATCCTTCTTTGGTACCAGCACTACTGGCGATGCCCAGGGGCTATCGGAAGGTTCGATAACCCCCAGCTGCAACATCTCGTCAATCTCAGTCTTCATATGCGTCCTGACTGCTTCAGGGACACGATATGGGGTTTGCCGCATAGGTAGCTGTCCCGGGGTCTCGACTCGGTGAGTGGCCAGCGGAGTGTACCCAGGTAAATTGGAGAAGGTAGCCCCTTTAGCTACAATCAGCTCTTGTACCTGGGCACGCTCCTGAGGGCTTAGCCGCTCCCCCAGCTGAACCCCCTTGGAGGGCTCCGTCTGTCCCTCCTGTTCTAAGAGGTCAGGTAGTGGCAGATTCTCCTGATCCTCCGAGGCGGAAGCGCATATGGCGGCCACGTCCTCTATCCTCTCATGGTATGGTTTGAGCATATTCACGTGGAACATGCGTCTCTCCCCGGAGGTTGGCGCGCACAGCCTGGGTTAGCGCCTCCAGACGGTCCCTGAACTCCAGTACGTAGGATACAATAGGGGTTCCGTCTGGGCTACTCTCCCCCTCCCAATGCTCTCTAATTAGGTCTAGTGGCCCTCGCACCCTTCTCCCAAACAGTAATTCAAAAGGGGAAAACCCTGTTGACTCTTGGGGTACCTCTCTATAAGCGAAGAGCAGATGGGGTAGAAAGCGCTCCCAGTCTTTATGAGCCTCTCCAAATGTACGGAGCATCTGCTTCAGCGTACCATTAAACCTTTCGCATAGACCATTGGACTGGGGGTGGTACGCCGAATTTACTATTGGCTTAATGCCACATATCTTCCATAGTTGTTGGGTTACCTCGGCGGTGAACTGGGTGCCTCTATCGGATATGATTTCTTGGGGAAACCCCACCCTGGAAAATATTTTCATTAAGGCCTCTGCCACAGTTTCGGCATGAATGTTTGTGAGGGCTATAGCCTCGGGGTACCGGGTGGCATAGTCCACTACAGTTAAAATATATCTTTTCCCGGAGGGACTGGGTTTTGGTAAGGGCCCCACTATATCTACGGCCACCCTACTGAAGGGTTCTTCAATAATGGGAAGAGGACATAACTTGGCTTTGTGGCGGTCACCTTGCTTGCCTACTCGCTGGCAAATGTCACAGGAGGTGCAGTATTGCCTCACATCCTTGGAGATCCCTGGCCAGAAGAAAGCGTGGGTCAACCTGTATCGGGTACGTGTCATCCCCAGATGCCCAGACAGGGGAATGTCGTGGGCAATCCGAAGCAGTTCTTGCCTATACTTCTGGGGAACCACTAACTGTTTAGTCGTTACTGTGGCCGACCCTCCCACTCCTCTTTCAGCAATGCGGTAAAGTAGCCCTTTCTCCCAGGTGTACCGCTCCCCCTCTAGCCCAGCCTGGTCAGCGTGTACCCTGTCCCTGTATACCTGTAGCGTGGGGTCTGACCTCACCTCGGCCTCAAACTTAGTCGGGGTATCCCAGGACATACGTGTCGTGTGGGGGTCATGGTCTCTTACCGGAGCCTCAGAGTGTGTCGGTGGAACCGTGGTGCGAGCCTGTTGCCGTGTGGTCACTGGATGGGCTTCCTGGTATGGGGCCTGGGGTACAAAAGCAGAGGTCATCTGGCCCAAGTCATTTCCCAGCATAACATCTGCTGGTAAATTTTGCATGAGGCCCACTTCTACCGTCCCCCCTCCCACACCCCAATCCAAATGTACTTTGGCAATGGGTAGTCGGTACACTGCTCCCCCTGCCACTCGTACTGCCACTGATCCGCCAGTGTGTGCCGAGTCAGGGACCAAATGGGGTGCTATCAAGGTTAAAGTAGCTCCTGAATCCCGAAGTCCCTGGACTTCTTTCCCCTCCAAGGTCACTGGCTGTCGATGATGCTGCCGGTTATCCGTGGCTCGGACTGTCATCACCTCATGCAAGATTCCCAGGGGTTCTTCCGCTGGAATGCTCAACATCTCTTGAGTGGCCGGCTCCCGTTGATAATGATGGGCAGCAGCCCTTGGTGCCGGGTTTGGTCGGCCTTGGTTCCAGGCGGGTCTGCCCCGGTTTTGGGTGCACTCGCGTGCCATATGTCCCCACTGTTTGCAGGTGTGGCATTGGATGTTGGCACGTCCGTTATATCTAGAGGGTGGTGGTAAAGTCCCTTGGGATTGACGAAAAGGGGAGGCTGTGAGACCGGGGGGTGGTAGAGTACTGGGTGGTCCCGCGGGTCGAGGATAACTCTTGGTTAGGGGCCCATGATGTCTCCTTGCATCAAAATGCTGATCCGCTAATCGAGCCGCTTCGGTTAGGGTGAGAGGTTTCCTGTCTCGCACCCATTCTTGTGCCTCTGGGGACAAACCGTTGAAGAATTGCTCCAACAGCATTAACTGTCTCAATTCCTCCATAGTAGTGGCTTGGCTGGCTTGTATCCACCCTTGGGAAGCTTGGTCCAGCTTGTGTGCCCATTCAGCATGTGAATCCTTCTCTGGTTTGCGCAGGTTTCTAAACTTGCGCCGGTATGCCTCTGGAGTAATGGCGTATCTCTCTAATATCGCTTGCTTCACTTTATCATAATCCTTGCTGTCCTCACTGGGTACAGCGCGATATGCTTCTGCTGCCCGACCTGCCAGCTTGCCTGCTAGCAATGGGACCCATACTGTCCGTTCCAAGTCATGTAAATCACACAGTCTCTCAAAATCCTGTAAATACCCATCAATCTCATCCTTCTCCTCGCAAAACATTTTAAAGGCATGATAGGGAATTTTGGGTTTTACCTGGTTGTAGAGTGACCCAGTAGTGGATTCTGCTCGAGACTGTGTATACTGCGGACTGTGTGCCATCACGTACTCCTGCACATTCGCCATTACCATATGCAGCATGGCATCTGATATAGGCTGTGGCAAAAATTCCAGCCTGGTCCTCATTTCTCTCTGGTAGAGGGTTTCTTCCATGGCTGCTGGTGGTGTAGCGCTGCGGGCTCTGTCTTTCCTCCATCAGCTCGGCAGTTAGTACAGCTTTGGATTTGTTGCTGGCTACCTTACCCCTGGCTTCTAGCAGTTCCTTTAATGTCTGCCGCTTTAGCCTAGAATAATCCGTCTCCATTTACATCGGTAGTTCACATTGCACGAATTGCGCTTATCGGCTGTAAGGTTGGATCCCGTCGCTTGCCACCAAATGTAGCGGAGAGCAATATTAAACTCCACGATCTCCGCTGGTAACCAGGGTAAATCCACAGTCAGCATTGACAAGTAAGGCAATGTCCCAAATCTCCCCCAGTAACCAGACGACACACAGCTCTGAGAGTCAACTGACTTTTTATTCACAGGCTTCCATATTTATAGAATTCCCCATGCAAGGGGTTTCCAAACAGCCAAATAGATTTAACAGGGGTAATACAGGGAGGACCAGATGGGGAACTTAACAGTTTGGATAATTCTCCCATCAGGCATTGCTGCATGAGGGAAAAGTCGGTTGATAGATGGGGTCTGGGGTTATGTGTTGTGGGAGTTCGGTTTAAAACTGCCGAACACTGATTGGGCAACATAAAACTAAGTACTGAATGCTAGTGGCTTACGGCTGCCAGCATACCAATTACTATGCCCACATAAGACCCAGCAGAATACAGACAACCTTTTGACATGTAACGTCCAGCGTTCTAGAAGTGGCTAGGTTTGCCACATTAGTCTATTCTTTTCTTGTTGTGAAAGATAAATTCCCAACACGTCACGCTTCAAAATTGCGTCCACTCGTGGAATGGTCACAAACTTTGACACTTAAAAATCTCCATAGGCGACGTTTAAATATTTCTACGGGTTACCAGTTTTAAGGAGAGGTCTAACACTAGAATTATTGCTCTCACTCTAACGATCGCGGCGATACCTCACGTATGTGGTTTAAACACCTCTTACATATGTGGGCGGGACTTGCGCTGGAACCCTGAGGAACATCAGCAGACTCCAGCAGAACAGCCCCAAAGGGGCAGCAGCCCCCCCCCTGTGTTTGGGAACTTCTTCTGCAGGACAAGAACGGGGCTGCTCCAGACCCCAGGCTATTTATGTTCCTCCCCAGCCACCTACTGGGCCCACTTCTCCAGGGATTGGCTGCAGCACAATAAGTATTTGGGTTCCCCATATGACTTCTCCCAGCCCTGTATGTTCTGGAAGCCTCCAGAATTCAGGAGGAAGCAATCAAACCGGTGAAATCTAAGAACAGCCCAAAGAAATCAATGGCTTCCCCGACGATTACAGAGGAGCCAAAAACGAAATTTACCGATCGTCCTTTCCAAAAATACGCACTTACGCATTCATTGCAACTGTAGGTCTGAACCAAACCTTAACGTTTGTAAGACGGATATATCCATTTTTTTTATTTAATGAGTAAAAAAAAAAAAAAAGAGAAATCTATTCCAGGAGCGCAGCGCGGCGAGAGGGAGAGCGGCGAGGAGAGAGGGAGAGCGGCGAGGAGAGAGGGAGAGCGGCGAGGAGAGAGGGAGAGCGGCGTGGCGAGAGGGAGAGGAGAGAGGGAGAGCGGCGAGGAGAGAGGGAGAGCGGCGAGGAGAGAGGGAGAGCGGCGAGGAGAGAGGGAGAGCGGCGAGGAGAGAGGGAGCGCAGCGCGGCGAGAGGGAGAGCGGCGAGGAGAGAGGGAGAGCGAGGAGGAGAGAGGGAGAGCGAGGAGGAGAGAGGGAGAGCGGCGAGGAGAGAGGGAGAGCGGCGAGGAGAGAGGGAGAGCGGCGAGGAGAGAGGGAGAGCGGCGCGGCGAGAGGGAGAGCGGCGAGGAGAGAGGGAGAGCGGCGAGGAGAGAGGGAGAGCGGCGGGAGAGAGGGAGAGCGCGGCGAGAGGGAGAGCGGCGAGGAGAGAGGGAGAGCGCGAGGAGAGAGGGAGAGCGGCGAGGAGAGAGGGAGAGCGGCGCGGAGAGAGGGAGAGAGAGCGGCGAGGAGAGAGGGAGAGCGGCGAGGAGAGAGGGAGAGCGGCGAGGAGAGAGGGAGAGCGGCGAGGAGAGAGGGAGAGCGGCGAGGAGAGAGGGAGAGCGGCGAGGAGAGAGGGAGAGCGGCGAGGAGAGAGGGAGAGCGGCGCGGCGAGAGGGAAAGCGGCGAGGAGAGAGGGAGAGCGGCGAGGAGAGAGGGAGAGCGGCGAGGAGAGAGGGAGAGCGGCGAGGAGAGAGGGAGAGCGGCGCGGCGAGAGAGGAGAGCGGCGAGGAGAGAGGGAGAGCGGCGAGGAGAGAGGGAGAGCGGCGCGGCGAGAGGGAGAGCGGCGAGGAGAGAGGGAGAGCGGCGAGGAGAGAGGGAGAGCGGCGAGGAGAGAGGGAGAGCGGCGAGGAGAGAGGGAGAGCGGCGCTGCGAGAGGGAAAGCGGCGAGGAGAGAGGGAGAGCGGCGAGGAGAGAGGGAGAGCGGCGAGGAGAGAGGGAGAGCGGCGAGGAGAGAGGGAGAGCGGCGAGGCGAGAGGGAGAGCGGCGAGGAGAGAGGGAGAGCGGCGAGGAGAGAGGGAGAGCGGCGAGGAGAGAGGGAGAGCGGCGCGGTGAGAGGGAGCGGCGAGGAGAGAGGGAGAGCGGCGAGGAGAGAGGGAGAGCGGCGAGGAGAGAGGGAGAGCGGCGAGGAGCGGCGAGAGGGAGAGCGGCGAGGAGAGAGGGAGAGCGGCGAGGAGAGAGGGAGAGCGGCGCGAGCGAGAGAGAGCGGCGAGAGAGGGAGAGCGGCGAGGAGAGAGGGAGAGCGGCGAGGAGAGAGGGAGAGCGGCGCGGCGAGAGAGGGGAGAGCGGCGAGGAGAGAGGGAGAGCGGCGAGAGAGGAGAGGAGAGAGCGGCGAGGAGAGAGGGAGAGCGGCGAGGAGAGAGGGAGAGCGGCGAGGAGAGAGGGAGAGCGGCGCGGCGAGAGGGAGAGCGGCGAGGAGAGAGGGAGAGCGGCGAGGAGAGAGGGAGAGCGGCGCGGCGAGAGGGAGAGCGGCGAGGAGAGAGGGAGAGCGGCGAGGAGAGAGGGAGAGCGGCGAGGAGAGAGGGAGAGCGGCGAGGAGAGAGGGAGAGCGGCGCTGCGAGAGGGAAAGCGGCGAGGAGAGAGGGAGAGCGGCGAGGAGAGAGGGAGAGCGGCGAGGAGAGAGGGAGAGCGGCGAGGAGAGAGGGAGAGCGGCGCGGCGAGAGGGAGAGCGGCGAGGAGAGAGGGAGAGCGGCGAGGAGAGAGGGAGAGCGGCGAGGAGAGAGGGAGAGCGGCGAGGAGAGAGGGAGAGCGGCGCTGCGAGAGGGAAAGCGGCGAGGAGAGAGGGAGAGCGGCGAGGAGAGAGGGAGAGCGGCGAGGAGAGAGGGAGAGCGGCGAGGAGAGAGGGAGAGCGGCGCGGCGAGAGGGAGAGCGGCGAGGAGAGAGGGAGAGCGGCGAGGAGAGAGGGAGAGCGGCGAGGAGAGAGGGAGAGCGGCGCGGTGAGAGGGAGAGCGGCGAGGAGAGAGGGAGAGCGGCGAGAAAAGAGGGAGAGCGGCGAGGAGAGAGGGAGAGCGGCGAGGAGAGAGGGAGAGCCGCGAGGAGAGAGGGAGAGCGGCGAGGAGAGAGGGAGAGCGGCGTGGCGAGAGGGAGAGGAGAGAGGGAGAGCGGCGAGGAGAGAGGGAGAGCGGCGAGGAGAGAGGGAGAGCGGCGAGGAGAGAGGGAGAGCGGCGTGGCGAGAGGGAGAGCGGCGTGGCGAGAGGGAGAGCGGCGAGGAGAGAGGGAGAGCGGCGAGGAGAGAGGGAGAGCGGCGAGGAGAGAGGGAGAGCGGCGAGGAGAGAGGGAGAGCGGCGCAGCGAGAGGGAGAGCGGCGAGGAGAGATGAACAATTAGCGGAGCTGTTGAGTCGGCAGAATTTCCATCAATTAAAAGTTTCTGCAGATTGTTAGTAACTTCAGATTCATAATTGTATTTACCTTGCGAAAAATCGCTCCTTTTTTATAGCGCCCTCCGAGACCGACGGAGATTCCACTTCCCATACAAATCAACCGCCGCTCGTATCTTCCTTCCGAGGAAGAAGAAAATTCCCATCTCAGATTAAAGTGAAAGTCTCCGTACAGGACGGCCGCATATAATTATTCAGAGAGATACAAAACATTATCATTAGAATTCCATCCTTGAGTGACTGTGCCTGGGCTGAGATGATGTCATCAGTCTTCTGCAGGTAGGAGGAAGAATTTCCTCAGTCTCCCCTCCCCCAGTGATCAGACTGCAACATTGTGAATTTGTAGTAAGTCACAGAGGTGTAACATTGTAGCAGGGCGCTTACAGTATCTCACAAGTAAGTACACCCCTCTATCTTTTCATGTGACAACACTGAAGAAATGACACTATGGGCCGGGACACTCAGACCATACGCCGCACAATGTTGTGTAGTAAGTGTACATGGGGGGGGGTGTGTACACAGGGGGAGGGGTCTTTGTATCTACAATGCTGTGTAGTGGGTGTACATGGGGGGGGTGTACACAGGGGAGGGGTCTTTGTATCTACAATGTTATGTAGTGAGTGTACATGGGGGGGAGGGGTGTACACAGATGAGGCACAAGAAAGAGCCGCAAACAGTTTGCTGAAGACAAGCAGACTGAGGACATGGATTACTGGAACCGCGTCCTGTGGTCTGATGAGACAAGATAAAGGTATTTGGTGTCAGATGGTGTCAGGCGTGTGTAGGGGCGGGGCCAGGTGAGGGGGACAAAGACAAGTGTGTCTTTCCTACAGTCAGGCATGGTGGGGGAGGGTCAAGTAGCAGTGGTGGTGCATCCACTGCCACCCCTCTATCACCATAGATTGATTTATGCATTACATGAATCTATCTATGGTTGCCGCTGCCGCCCACTATTCAGGTGTCTGGACCTGATTTGAGCCATAGGCTCTAATAGGCCTCCAAAAAGGTGAACATCCAATATTCACTGAACCGCCTCTCCGCCAATCAGGTGCTCAGGTCTGTTGCCTGTCACCTGATTGGCTGAAACGACGGGCGCTGTGATTGGATGCCTATCAGGCGTCCAATCATAGCAGAGGATAGGAAGAGAGGACGGGAGAAGACATCGAGGAGCTTACAGGACATCGCCGTGACCCGCCGCCCCACCGAGACAGGTAAGTGCCGGGGACAGTAGTGGCGATTGATGGTACAGTGGCCATAAAACTATCTCCTATTTGGTAGACGCTATATATAAATTTTGCGCAAAACAATCAGTATTGCAATGTTTTTTACCAAAAATATGTAGAAGAATACGTATCGCCCTAAACTGAGGGGGAAAAAACAGTACAAACCTTGCATTCATCTTTATTTATTGCCTGTCCTGACATGATAAAATTAATACAAGTCCATAGAAATGATTTGATAATAAAACAGGATCGTTATGGAAGGGGTACATTTGTTGTGCATTTGTTGTGCATTTGTTGTACATTTGTTGTACATTTGTTGTGCATTTGTTGTACATTTGTTGTGCATTTGTTGTGCATTTGTTGTGCATTTGTTGTGCATTTGTTGTGCATTTGTTGTACATTTGTTGTGCATTTGTTGTGCATGTGTTGTGCATTTGTTGTGCATTTGTTGTACATTTGTTGTGCATTTGTTGTACATTTGTTGTACATTTGTTGTGCATTTGTTGTACATTTGTTGTGCATTTGTTGTGCATTTGTTGTGCATTTGTTGTACATTTGTTGTGCATTTGTTGTGCATTTGTTGTACATTTGTTGTGCATTTGTTGTTCATTTGTTGTGCATTTGTTGTACATTTGTTGTGCATTTGTTGTACATTTGTTGTGCATTTGTTGTTCATTTGTTGTACATTTGTTGTACATTTGTTGTACATTTGTTGTGCATTTGTTGTACATTTGTTGTGCATTTGTTGTGCATTTGTTGTGCATTTGTTGTGCATTTGTTGTACATTTGTTGTACATTTGTTGTACATTTGTTGTGCATTTGTTGTACATTTGTTGTACATTTGTTGTGCATTTGTTGTACATTTGTTGTACATTTGTTGTGCATTTGTTGTGCATTTGTTGTACATTTGTTGTACATTTGTTGTGCATTTGTTGTACATTTGTTGTACATTTGTTGTGCATTTGTTGTGCATTTGTTGTACATTTGTTGTACATTTGTTGTACATTTGTTGTACATTTGTTGTGCATTTGTTGTACATTTGTTGTACATTTGTTGTGCATTTGTTGTACATTTGTTGTGCATTTGTTGTACATTTGTTGTACATTTGTTGTGCATTTGTTGTGCATTTGTTGTACATTTGTTGTGCATTTGTTGTACATTTGTTGTACATTTGTTGTACATTTGTTGTGCATTTGTTGTACATTTGTTGTGCATTTGTTGTGCATTTGTTGTACATTTGTTGTACATTTGTTGTGCATTTGTTGTACATTTGTTGTACATTTGTTGTGCATTTGTTGTGCATTTGTTGTACATTTGTTGTGCATTTGTTGTACATTTGTTGTACATTTGTTGTGCATTTGTTGTGCATTTGTTGTACATTTGTTGTACATTTGTTGTACATTTGTTGTGCATTTGTTGTACATTTGTTGTACATTTGTTGTGCATTTGTTGTACATTTGTTGTACATTTGTTGTGCATTTGTTGTGCATTTGTTGTACATTTGTTGTGCATTTGTTGTACATTTGTTGTACATTTGTTGTGCATTTGTTGTACATTTGTTGTGCATTTGTTGTGCATTTGTTGTACATTTGTTGTACATTTGTTGTGCATTTGTTGTACATTTGTTGTACATTTGTTGTGCATTTGTTGTGCATTTGTTGTACATTTGTTGTGCATTTGTTGTACATTTGTTGTACATTTGTTGTGCATTTGTTGTGCATTTGTTGTACATTTGTTGTACATTTGTTGTGCATTTGTTGTGCATTTGTTGTACATTTGTTGTACATTTGTTGTGCATTTGTTGTACATTTGTTGTACATTTGTTGTGCATTTGTTGTACATTTGTTGTGCATTTGTTGTACATTTGTTGTGCATTTGTTGTGCATTTGTTGTACATTTGTTGTGCATTTGTTGTACATTTGTTGTACATTTGTTGTACATTTGTTGTACATTTGTTGTACATTTGTTGTGCATTTGTTGTGCATTTGTTGTGCATTTGTTGTGCATTTGTTGTACATTTGTTGTACATTTGTTGTACATTTGTTGTGCATTTGTTGTACATTTGTTGTACATTTGTTGTACATTTGTTGTACATTTGTTGTACGGAAGGGACGATCTCTGGAAGGACGATGAACTGGTTGACGTCACAAGGGGCAGTGACCGGGCCGTAGACTTGTATAAAATGTGGAAGTCACGTCGTGACAATCCTTGTTACTTTGTAACCTTTGTCAGTGATAAAATCTATTGTGTCTTTTACAAAATGAAAATAAAAATCAAGGACAGGAATTGCAAAGAACCCGAAGTGTAAATTTTCAGTGCGTCGGCCTTGAGAACGTTGTGGAAAGTTCCGAGGAGGACGCGATGTCTGGGAGACGAGATTCTTGCCGCTCCATCTTTCCGCTTAGAGAAGGTTATTTATTTTCCTCCCAAGTGGTAATCGGAGTTTCGCTATCCATGAAGGAATTGGAGGAAGAAATAATGAAGAGGCGCCGGGATTGCGAGGCTTATTCAAGCGATCAGACGCAAGGCGGTTTTCATATAAGCTCGCCGGCTCTCGTAAGGCGGCTCCTAAGAAATCGGCCTCCCTCAAGGGGAATCCGGAAGAAACTCAACTTATATTTTACAGAGAGGGCACCAAACCAAAAGGTGAAAGAGTCCAAGATGCTTTAGGCTGAGTTCACACCATTGTGAGTTGGATGAGGGATCCCGGCATCCAATTTGCAATTGCAGGAGATTTTGACTGGCTCTCTATGGAGCTCTCTATGGAGCCGATTCATGTATCTCCTCTGTGAATTTGTGTCTTTTGGCCCGTTTTAGGTCCAAATTCACCTGAAAATTCAGGCTGGAATCGGACCTGAAATGGTGAACCGAGAAGCACAGGACCCCTGCTGGGAGCCGCATCCAGCGATGGTGTAAACCCAGCCTTAAAGATGAATTCCAGGTACCATACCTGGCTGACCCTTGTGAAGCCTGGAAATCACTGTAGTAGGCACTGTAATGCACCTTTACCTGATGTGCAGCCCACTCTGACCTCTGAATAGGGGTTCTCCTGACACCCCGATAAGAGCTGACTTGTCTCCACAGAAGAGACCTCCTCTCTACGGGCTGGGGCACCTCTGACCGCATGTTGGGTGCTCCTGTGTCTTGACTACTGGCTGGGGCACCTCTCACCACTGGTTGGCATCTTCTGTCTCTTGACCCCTGTCTGGGACACCTCTGATCACTGGTTGGGTTCTTCTGTCTCTTGACTCCTGTCTGGGACACCTCTGACCACTGGTTGGGATCTTCTGTCTCTTGACTCCTGTCTGGGACACCTCTGATCACTGGTTGGGTTCTTCTGTCTCTTGACTCCTGTCTGGGACACCTCTGACCACTGGTTGGGATCTTCTGTCTCTTGACTCCTGGCTGGGGAATGTACCATATGTACCATAGATCTTCCAGTCTTCCATGTACCATTGTGATCCTTCCTAGGGGCGTGGCCTAGCACTGCATTGAATTGGACGTGTCCGGGAGTAGCTCCGTCCATTACCTCTGTATTACACCCATCCTGTACACCGCAGACGACCCACAACCCCTTACCTTGACTCCCACGATACGCGGAACACCCCGTTGGCATGTCTCCCACGAAGGGGCAGAGATCCACGGCCGTGGCAAAGCTGGATCAATATCGCCAGCAGGAAAGTGAGTATGTGGAGGAAGATGGCGCCGGGGAGAAGGCGGAAGGAGAGCGCATGGCGGGAGACACGGATCAGCTTCTTGAAGCTATCACCCTCTGCAGAACCTCACTCACAGCCCAAATTGAGGAGGTCAAAGTGGACATATCGCTGATAATGCAAGACCTACATAAGCTCAGGGACCGGGTCAGAACTGCAGAGACCAGACTTAGCAATGTGGAGTATGCAGGAGAGCACAGACCGCATGCAGCCTCACATTAACCAGCTCTTCTCCAAGCAGGATGACATAGAGAATAGGATCAGGAGGTGCAACCTGAGGTTCATTGGCTTGTTAAAACCATAGTGATCCTTCCTGCCTTCCATATACCATAGTGATACTTCCTTCCTTCCTTCCATGTACCATAGTGATCCTTCCTGCCTTCCATATACCATAGTGATACTTCCTTCCTTCCTTCCATGTACCATGGTGATCCTTCCTGCCTTCCATATACCATAGTGATACTTCCTTCCTTCCTTCCATGTACCATAGTGATCCTTCCTGCCTTCCATATACCATAGTGATACTTCCTTCCTTCCTTCCATGTACCATAGTGATCCTTCCTGTCTTCCATATACCATAGTGATACTTCCTTCCTTCCTTCCATGTACCATAGTAATCCTTCCTGCCTTCCATATACCATAGTGATACTTCCTTTCTTCCATTTACCATAGTGATCTTTCCTTCCTGCCTTCCATGTGCCATAGTGATACTTCTTTTCTTCCATTTACCATAGTGATCCTTCCTTCCTGCCTTCCATGTGCCATAGTGATGCTTCCCTCTCTCCCTAAGGGTGGGATCATACTGCAGTACTTATTCTTTGGCTCCACCCCTGGGTTCCTCAGGTCCTCCATATCCCTCTATTATCAGCTCTCTGTCTATTCTCATTGTATACAAATTCAGATAATATTGGAAGTAAATTTCTAAATGGTTGTGTTGAGGTTTATATGTATCTCTGAGACTCCAACTTGTGGCACAGAAATCAAAGATACTTTATAGGTACAAGGAAGCTCAAGTTTTGTTTAACCATGGCCTTAAGCCCCTCCCACGACCATTTTTGACCACATCCACTTTTTGCTGTGGCACGCTACAAGTGCCGCGGGTCACTGTCTCCCTGAAGTGTCCCTCATTTTTGAGTTGGGAGGTATGTATATATACATGGGAAGGGCTAATTGGGTGGAGTCAGGGGCGGAGACAAGGGGGGCAGCAAAATGAGATTTGACCTATAAAAATCCTTGCACCAGCCATGGATTTATGAGAACATTTCATTAGCATGTTGATGAGGGGGAGGGGGGAAGCAGATTAAACTTTAGCTGTCCAGTTAGTACATCGTGACAGGTTCTCTTTAAAGATCGTGAGCGGGTGAGTCCCGCCAATAGCGGTTTCTGCATTCTTTGTGCTGCGGCTCCGTTATCTCGCCGCCGAAGGCGTTCCCCGCTCCTTGGTTTTTTGCTCGGCAGGTATCGTATAAACCATCAGAGGAACGTTCCCTGCGAGAACCGTAAAAATACTGAGCACTCCCGCCGCGTCTCATAACTCCTCCGCTCACCGCCAACCGCGGCAAGCGATTTTCCAGCGTGAGATATCATTTGCAGATATTTATTGTACAATGTGTGGTATTAGAAAAGACACCCCGCCAGTCCACAGGCCGCCTTATCTTATTCAAGATGTTTGGCTTTGGCGGTAAAGACCCGGCGCAGCTTTCCCCGCCAAGCCCACGACAGGCGTTTACACTGCCGCAGCCGGTAATAATGTCACATTTCTCCTGATCTGTCTCTGCGCTTTTAAAGGGCAAATCAGGCGGAATCTGCTTCAATCAAGACGTCGTTATCGTTTTAGAGGAAAGAACATCCCCCGCTGCAAGAAGAGGACTCCGCACGTGGCACACCCCTTAACTACCGGGATCGGTGCGGAAAATCCTCTAAAAAAGTATCCTATTTTACACATTACATAGTCAGGTTGAAAAAAGACTCAAGTCCATCTACTTCAACCATAAAAAAATTAAAAATATTAAGAAAATAAAAAATATCGCAATATTACAGAAGTACCTCGGATTACGAGCATAATCAGTTCCAGAAGCATGCTTGTAATCCAAAGCACTCGTATGTCAAAGCAAATTTCACCATAGGAATCAATGGAAACTCAACTAATTTGTTCCGGTGTCACTGCTAGTTTATGCAGTACCGCATGTGGCCAGAGTTGGGGGAGGGTGCAAGTGTTTCTGAGTGTCACAGCGCCCCCCCCACCTATGGCCACATGCTGTACTGCACACCCCAGAGACTTGAATCCTGCTTGTCTTGTGCTTGGCGGGTGGATTTAGGGCATTTGTGCTTGGAGGGTGGATTGGGGGGATTTGTACTTGGAAGGAGGATGGATTGGGGGGATTTGTGCTTGGAGGGTGGATTGGGAGGGATTTGTACTTGGAGGGAAGGTGGATTGGGGGGGGGGGATTTGTGCTTGGAGGGTGGATTTGTGCTTGCAGGGGACATTGGCTCTGGGACTTTGCCAGCACCTTCAGATGGGAGGCCACCACTCATGGAACCCTTGGCTACCCCCCAGAGGAACCCTTGGCTACCCCCCCGGAGGAACCATTGGATACCCCCTGAGGAACCATTGGATACCCCCTGAGGAACCCTTGGCTACCCCCCCAGAGGAACCCTTGGCTACCCCCCCAGAGGAACCCTTGGCTACCCCCCAGAGGAACCCTTGGCTACCCCCCAGAGGAACCCTTGGCTACCCCCCCAGAGGAACCCTTGGCTACCCCCGGAGGAACCTTTGGCTACCCCCGGAGAAACCCTTGGCTACCCCCCCAGAGGAACCCTTGGCTACCCCCCCAGAGGAACCCTTGGCTACCCCCCCAGAGGAACCCTTGGCTACCCCCGTAGGAACCCTTGGCTACCCCCGTAGGAACCCTTGGCTACCCCCGGAGAAAACCTTGGCTACCCCCCCAGAGGAACCCTTGGCTACCCCCCAGAGGAACCCTTGGCTACCCCCCCCCAGAGGAACCCTTGGCTACCCCCCAGAGGAACCCTTCAGCTACCCCCCCCCCTGGAGGAACCCTTGGCTACCCCCCCAGAGGAACCCTTGGCTACCCCCCCAGAGGAACCCTTGGCTACCCCCAGAGGAACCCTTGGCTACCCCCCAGAGGAACCCTTGGCTACCCCCGGAGGAACCCTTGGCTACCCCTCCAGTGGAACCCTTGGCTACCCCCGGAGGAACTCTTGGCTACCCCCCCCCAGAGGAACCCTTGGCTACCCCCCAGAGGAACCCTTCAGCTACCCCCCCCCGGAGGAACCCTTGGCTACCCCCCCAGAGGAACCCTTGGCTACCCCCCCAGAGGAACCCTTGGCTACCCCCAGAGGAACCCTTGGCTACCCCCCAGAGGAACCCTTGGCTACCCCCCCAGAGGAACCCTTGGCTACCCCCGGAGGAACCCTTGGCTACCCCTCCAGTGGAACCCTTGGCTACCCCCGGAGGAACTCTTGGCTACCCCCCCCCAGAGGAAACCTTGGCTACCCCTGGAGGAACCGTTGGCTACCCCCGGAGGAACCCTAGATGAGAATTGCCGATCTTGAGGTTCACAGCGCCCCCTTTAAGTGTGAATAGTGGCGTCACTCCTAGTTGTGTCTTATGGCGCAGAGGGAGGGGGGGATGGGGTGGTGTGAATCACAAGCCTGGCGGAACAGAACGGGAAATATTTTGGCAGCTTGAAACGTTCTCATGTCGGCGTTTCATCGGCTCGGAAATATTGAATATTTATTTAATTCTGTTCTCCGGCAGCTGCGTCAGGAATCGTTTAACCCTTCAATCTCTGAGTTCCTTGGCAGAAGAATGCAGCACTGGCGGTGGGGGGAGGGGGAGATCTTCTCTCCTTCTGCCGGCAGACCGGCCATGCTGTGAAGCGTTCCAAGGTTCCCATCGTTGGACGCACGACAAGGACGATGAAGAACAACCGGCAGTAACGCCGCGCGGTTTACAGAACGAGCCGCGTAATTAAAGCCGTTTGTTTTTCAACACTTACAAGCTGCGGCTTCACTTACGTAAATCAGGGGAAAAAAACGTTATTTCCGCGCACCGGCGACCCTCTCCTTCCATCCCCCCGCTTGTCTCCTCCGTCTGTCGCTACAGCGAGAGCGCCAGCGTTCTGTGCCGCCGCTGAGATATGAAATCTGCACAGAAAGACGACGTATTACTTGTAGAACCACAAAGTTCACCGCGATATCGCCTGAACTAATACCGGTATATATATATATACACAGCGGGGGAGGGAAAGAATCGCGACCTTCACATTTATCACATTCTGTGGCTTTGCAGCTCCGAGATGAAGACAGCCACAGTTTTTGTTTTATCCAGTTGAATTTACAGAAGGGGGAGGGATCATCGCGCCAGGCGGATGTGTGGAAATTGCACTCTCCTCAGCCTGGGTTCACACTGGTGCGACACGAGAGTCGTACTGCTCCGGATCTGACTTTGTCCTGCAACTTTCATAACAATAACAAAAAAAATAAAAATAAACACCAAGAAGAAGAAATAGATAAAACGATGGAAAAGATAAAAAAAATTGGAACAAATTATGATAATATTTTTTGCTAATAAAAAAAAGCTAAAACTCAAAAACGCTTTAAAAACGCTGTAAGAAACACGCAAAAACATTCAAAAGCGTGCGACAAATCGCCCCCAAAAAACACGCCTCTCAGGTGGGAATGCAGCCTAATTGTAAAGCAGAAGGTGTCGGGAATTATGGGGCACCATTGCACCCCCCCTACACCCCCTGCAGGCCTATAGAGGAGACCCGGCGGGGAGAAAAGGCGCTCCTTCGGTTGCAGGTGAGGAAGTACGAAGCGGGATAATTCAGATATCACAGAGAAGGACGGGATACAAGAGTCCGGGAATGAAGAGCCGAGGGGCGAGGAGCGTGATTGCGGCGGCTGGTAGACAATTGCAATTGACTTTGAATGACATTTTGTATCTTGTAGCCGCCGGGAGACCAAGCTGAAGAATTCCGGCAATAAGGACAACATCAATCTCAATGAAAGGAGGACTTGTGTTCCATCAGTGGGATCCCATCGCTGGGAGCTCATCTGTCAGCCCTCATCTTCCCTTGCGCACACTGCTGACACTTCACTGCAGGGGCGAGTCAAGGACAAAAAGAAGAACTTTACAATGGATCTGACTCCATGAGTTATGTGTAGCAATGCACACTAAGTTCAGGGCAATGATCCAGAAATGTACCCCCCCCCCCCACACACACACATACACTGCCCTGTGTCCAATCTCCAAGTGGCAGCTTCCCCCCTGCCCACCCCTTGTCCCAGGCTCTTCCCAACTCTTGTCCCATACTCTGCCCAACTATTGTCCCAGGCTCTGCCCACCCCTTGTCCCAGGCTCTGCCCACCCCTTGTCCCAGGCTCTGCCCACCTCTTGTCCCAGGCCCTGCCCACCCCTTGTCCCAGGCCCTGCCCACCCCTTGTCCCAGGCTCTGCCCACCTCTTGTCCCAGGCCCTGCCCATCCCTTGTCCAAGGCTCTGGCCATCCCTTGTCCCGGGTCCTGCCCACCCTTGTCCCAGGCTCTGCCCACCCCTTGTCCCAGGCTCTGCCCACCCCTTGTCCCAGGTCCTGTCCACCCCTTGTCCCAGGCTCTTCCCAACTCTTGTCCCATACTATGCCCAACTCTTGTCCCAGGCTCTGCCCACCCCTTGTCCCAGGCTCTGCCCACCCCTTGTCCCAGGCTCTGCCCACATCTTGTCCCAGACCCTGCCCACCCCTTGTCCCAGGCTCTGCCCACCTCTTGTCCCAGGCCATGCCCACCCCTTGTCCAAGGCTCTGGCCATCCCTTGTCCCGGGTCCTGCCCACCCTTGTCCCAGGCTCTGCCCACCCCTTGTCCCAGGCTCTGCCCAACCCTTGTCCCAGGTCCTGTCCACCCCTTGTCCCAGGCTCTGCCCACCCCTTGTCCCAGGCTCTGCCCAACCCTTGTCCCAGGCTCTGACCATCCCTTGTCCCAGGTCCTGTCCACCCCTTGTCCCAGGCTCTGCCCACCCCTTGTCCCAGGACCTGGCAACCCCTTGTCCCAGGCCCTGGCAACCTGTAACGAAATAAGACATTTCATTCTGTTGATAAGGTGTTAATTGCATCGGCTCCTGAAAGACCTTTTCATTGTGTGATAAAACTGTTTCAAAGCCCTGTGTTTACATTTTAAAAGACTGTGTATTGTACTTCAAGTTAGCAGTCTCCATTCAGATGTATTGAATTAGCATGTCAATTATGTTTAGGAATGTATTGATGCTCAGGTGTAAGAACCTTCCCTTTAGAGACAGCCATCTGTCTAAAGATATGGTTTGAAGGGAAATCATTGTGTGACAGTATTTTGTTTTGATGTCATTATCTACAGGAATGTCATTCTCTCTGAGGCAGTAGTTAAAATATGCTAAATACATCGGTGCTAAAATGTCTGCTAGAGAATTAGCCCCAGTGTGAATAGGGGGGTGAAGATTGCATTGTCCTGTGATTAACTGTAACATCTTGTCGTGGGTGGATGGAAGGTCGTAAACGGCGGTGACCGTTACATTGGTGGCAGCAGTGGGATGATTCCATCTTCAGAAGGACGGCTACAAGGGCACATGACAATGGAAACGGCGTATGAACGCATGAAGCTCTCTTCCCTTATGGACTTACTGGAGAGCTGGGGCAGACCGGCCAGCAACCGTAAGAAAAGGGACATTATCGCAGAACTTGTCGAAATGAAGAGCTAAGAGGCCCAGTGTAACAGACAGGACACCCGAGGAAGATTTTTTTTGATCGGGCTGTTAAACGTGGACTGGCACAATATGGTCCTAATCCTCCACCGGAGATCATAGACCGAGTTATAGCGGTTGTAGATGCCACCTTGCGACAGCGAAGAAGTGCTGCAGCAGCTGAAGTCACAGCAGCACCAACTAAAGAGAGAGGAGAGGTGCAGACACCAGTCTCCATGGAAGAGGAATTCCAAAGGACGTTACAAGAGATGCGGATACAGCACAGAGGACCCGTATCAGAGGAGGTCCTGCTGGGATGGTCGGATGTGATTCGGTGCCAACTCTGGAAGGAAGCGCTAGCTCTGGAGCAGCAACACCAAGGAAAAGTCCTGCCCTCCATATATGTAAGGTTCTGGCCGCAGTATGACGTACGAATGCCGTTGTTGGGGGAACAACCGAAGCAGGAGTGGATAGCGCAGTTAAGCTTGCTGATCCGGGCAGAGATGCAACTAGACGAGAGCTACAGAGCCCTCCGGTGGTATGTAGCCCAAGAGTGCCCGTGGTCAGCGGATGACAGCCCCACAGAAGGCTATGACTATGATGGCCTGGGATTGTTGTATTGGAGGATGTCCAGTGATCCAGACTTTCGGGATGATCGGAAGTGGCGCTTGGAGGACAAAATGGAGCACAGAGAGGGAAAATTGAATATCTCGGGAGGCCACTGGTTACAGGAAGATTTGGAATTTCTGGCCATTCAGGAATGGGATTTGGAAATCGCCTACAGACAGCTGCTAGACTCGGCTCAGCAGCAGGGTGGGGCTCCCATTGCCTGGAACTATGAGGAAAGTTCAGATGACAACTGTGGAATCCTGGCTGTTGAATCGGCAGTGGAAAATATGGAGATTGCCATCCCTAAAGCCGAAGCGGATGGTGTGGATTTCCAGAGAGCCGGGGCGGTTGGCCCCTCTCTCCAGCAACAAGCTGAGGTGGTAAAGCTTTTACCCCCAGCTGAATCACTGGCAACAGAACAGAGGGTCATGGACCTCTGCTCTCCACTAACGGAAGAGGGGGACCCTGTGGTAGTGGATGGGACTGTGGTCTCCACTCACAGCAACCCAGCGGAAGAGCTGGCAACAGAGCAGTGTGTCATGGGCCTCTGCTCCTCCCTAACAGAAGAGGGGGACCCTGTGGTAGTGGATGGGACTGTGGTCTCCACTCACAGCAACCCAGCGGAAGAGCTGGCAACAGAACAGAGGGTCACGGACCTCTGCTCTCCACTAACAGAAGAGGGGGACCCTGTGGTAGTGGATGGGACTGTGGTCTCTGTAACGGAACTATGTATTCTGCCTGTACATCTATAATAATCATGCAGTGGGATATTATGAGGTGTGAGTGTCCTCTGTCTGTCTAGATGTGGATTAGAACTAAATCAGCCTGGCTCCTAAAAACTCTCTTTAGGTATGCTAATGCACCTCTCTATCCCCAAAGGTAAATTGATCTATTGTGTGTGTGAAAGACCTGTGTTTATCCTTAAGAGATTGTATATTGTATTCCAAATTAGCAGCCGCCGGTCAGTTGTATTGAAATAGCATGTCACTTATGTTCAGAAGAACTGTCAGGCTTTGCGGTGCCGAAATGTTTAGCTACGGATGGGATTATCTGTGATTGAATTGTATTTGTGAAAGGAATGTGGCTTCTTAGCCTGGTGCCAGGGTGTCTAACTTAAGGCCCCCCCTGTGGAGGGAGGGGGCGGAGAGTTACATTGTTCCTTGATTATTCACAAGTTTGTAACTAAGATATAAACCAAGAAATGTACCATTAAAGCTGTTAGACTTGACCCTTCAAAACGTAGCCTGTCTCGTTCCTGAAAGGGCCTGCGATGGAATATTTATTCTGTGTGTCTTACAACTGGATCAGACTCTCCCTCTGGATCTCATGGATGAGCTTATACCAGACTTACTTGCATAGCAACTTGCCAGGGGAAAGGACGTCTCCAATGGCTGATACCCTCTCCCTACTTGGGTAGCCGTTACAGTCTCCACTCACAGCAACCCAGCGGAAGAGCTGGCAACAGAGCAGAGTGCCCCGGGCCTCTGCTCCCAACTAACAGAAGAGCGAGTTCCTGTGATAGGGGATGGGACTGTGGTCTCCCCTCACAGCAACCCAGCGGAAGAGCTGGCAACAGAGCAGAGTGTCCCAGGCCTCTGCTCTCCACTAACGGAAGAGGGGGTTCCTGGGGTAGTGGATGGGACTTCGGTCTCCACTGACACAAACACAGAAAATGGTACAGGACTGGGACAGGAGGATGTTGGCTTTGCTTTGCAAGCACCGGGGGGTTTCACCTAGCACCAGTGGATGGAACTTCAGTCTCCACTGGTATACCCCAGGAAGGGGGAGCAGTTGGCCCAGGCCCCCAACAGCATGATGGACTGAGCCCAGCCACCCTGCCTTCTCCCCAGCGGCTGAAAGGACTCCAGGGAGAAGGGCCAGTCCAGGCCTCTCCCCAGTGGCAGGCGTGTTCTCAGAGAGGCTGAGGTTGGCTGGGTGAGTAATGCTCAGTTTGGAGCAATTTATTTGGGGTACGGTATGGATACCAGCATTGGAGGACTGGAACTACGGACTGACTTCGGAGTCAACCCGTTTGGGGTTCTCTCCTGTGTCCGTCTCCCACCGAAAGGGGAGAGATGTAACGGAATGAACCATGACAACCAGAGTCTTTGGAAGGATGAGAGATACTCCTGTGCCAGGGACACTAATAACTCCTGGGTCTAAGTCCACCATGTGCCCTTGTAGGCGTAGGGTGGCTAATAGGATCATAATTCATGTATTACATGAGATGGGACATTATTGATACTTCATATGGCAGGATACTGGAATATTACAAAGTGGTTCATGTTGACTTGAGACCAGGTCAACAAGACAGTGACTCATCCCTCTGTATAATAGGCTTTTAAAATGCTAAGTGAAGCGGCTTGTGAAAGACAATTCATTCTGTTGAAAGGTGTTAATTACATCGGCTCCTGAAAGACCTTTTCATTGTGTGATAAAACTGTTTCAAAGCCCTGTGTTAACACTTAAAAGACTGTGTATTGTACTTCAAGTTAGCAGTCTCCATTCAGATGTATTGAATTAGCATGTCAATTATGTTTAGGAATGTATTGATGCTCAGGTGTAAGAACCTTCCCTTTAGAGACAGCCGTCTGTCTAAAGATATGGTTTGAAGGGAAATCATTGTGTGACAGTATTTTGTTTTGATGTCATTATCTACAGGAATGTCATTCTCTCTGAGGCAGTAGTTAAGTCATGCTAAATACATCGGTGCCAAAATGTCTGCTAGAGAATTAGCCCCAGTGTGAATAGGGGGGTGGAGATGGCATTGTCCTGTGATTAACTGTAACATCTTGTACTGTATAAAAAGCTGAGAAGAAACCATTAAAGTGTTCATACATTTTGAAACAAGTACAGAGCAGAGTCTCGTCTTGATTATGGGAAATGGAATGGATTGTGTATGCAAATTGTCGCAATGTGTCGGATAAGCTTGTCGTGGCTGGATGTAAGGTCGGAAACGGTGGTGACCGTTACACAACCCCTTGTCCCAGGCTCTGCCCACCCCTTGTCCCAGGCCCTTCCCAACTCTTGTCCCAGGCTCTGTCCACCCCTTGTCCCAGGCTCTGCCCAGCCCTCTGCCCACCTCTTGTCCCAGGCCCTACCCACCCCTTCTCCCAGGCCCTGCCCCTGCAGGCTCTCACCTTTGGACTTCCTACACAGCTACAATGTTGCAGTCTGGTCACCTGGGGGGAAGGAGACTAACAAAATGCCTCCCCCTGCCTGCAGAAGACTAGTGACATCATCTAAGCCTGACCAGAGCTAAAGGATGGCTTGTAAATGATAAAAGGTGGAGCATTTGTAAAAAAAAATGTATATGCTTGTAACGGAATAAGCCTGTGACAGACTGAGATATTCCTATGTCTAGGGTCACCTTATGTCCACTAGGGCCATAGGGTGACAAAGAATCATAATTCATATATTACAGAAGACATTAATAAGGGACATTAATAATAATTCATGTTTGCAGGATGTCTTCAAATATCAAAAGCTGTTAGCTATGCAATCTGGGCACACATGATTTTGAAAGGTGTTAATTCAGGTCTACAAGACCAGAGTGAGTCATACCTTTGTATAATATGCTATTGAAATATCTTAAGGTGTTGGCTATTCACTGTAAAGACATTCCGTTGAAGGTGTGGATTGCACCCACTCTCACAAGACTCTGCCATTGTGTGATAAAGCTGTCTAGAGAACTTATTCAACTAGATGTCTGTGTTACTATTCAAGGTTAATTGAACACTATTGAAGATACGGTGCCGACAAGTCTACATGGTTAGCTTACCTGAATGCCTTTTAGAGTGTGATTGAAGCCCCCCATGGTGTGAAGGGGGGTGGAGACTACATTGTCCTGTGACTAACTGCATTATGCTTGAGACTGTATAAGAAGCTGAGAAAATACCAATAAATTGTCATATCTTTGGAAGCAAGAACGGAGCTCTGTCTCGTCTTATTCTGGGAAAGGATATGGATCGTGTATGCAATATTGTCGCAGTGTGTCAGATAAGCTTGTCGTGGTTGGATGGAAAGTCGTAAGCGGTGGTGACCGTTACAATGCTATTGCTGTATACTGTGGCTGGCCTGCTCACACATCGCTATAGCATTTATAATGTAAAAGCCCATCCAGGCCCGTCCGATACCTGCAGGGAGAAGCAAAGGGGAGGCAAAGTAACAAAGTTCCACTTTCACCCCCCTGCTCTAGGGCCAAAAAAACACCCATTATGTACTAAAGCATCTCCATAAGGTTCAGCGTTCCTACATCACAAAGAATGTGAAGGGGTCATGGAACCAATGCGGTTTATATTAGAAGCTTCGGCCAACAAGAAATCTTTAGCTTAGTGTGCAGTTTACGTTTATTTTTCTGCAGAAACTCGTGACAAGTCCACTTCGGAGTGTAAAAATCTCGTCTGCAAAGAGGAAGAAAAAAGAAATCATAATTATATACAATGTTTCACTTTTAATTAATTAATGGGCTGACCTGGAAGCAATTCCCGGCGCTTCCTGTACCGGCTCCAGCAGCCATAAGGTCATGCCCTGGGGATGTTCCTTACCGCCATCTGCTGGCCTTATTAAAGATGACGGGTGCTGGATCTTTTTTTTTTTGCAGCATAATTGTGCCAATAATCTCACCTCTCCTCCTGGGATTCTCTGGCCTGATAGCAAATTGCTGAACTGACCTACTGGTGTGACCCATTTTTACTTAGAAATGAGATTATTAACTGCAGCAGTAACTAGGATTATTCCCGGAGCGATAAAGTTCTGAAAAAAAAAAGAGGATAGAGAAATTAGAAAAGCTGTGAAACTGTTATTTTCAGCGCACAATAAAAAGGTTTGTAATTAAAATGAGTTTTTCCTCGTTTTTATATTTTTTATGCTAGTGATTTTTTTGGAGGACAAGCTGGGATGAAGTACAAACCGTGTCGATTTAATAGGCGTTGGAGAAGTTTCCCCGAAGCGCTGGCTGTCTCTGCAGGGCTGTTCGCGTTCCGGCATCTGGGTGCAATATGGCCGAGAACAGGTGCTCTCCGGTCCCATGTGGTACTAGAGAAAAACAAAACATCTCAGAATTACCAAAAAAATAGAGTCAATAATTTATGTAGATACATGAGCTGTCAGTATATCCAGAATGTATGCAAGTCCCAAGGATAACCACGGCGGCACACCATGTTTAGGGTTATCAGGAGGCGTAGTGAGTAGGGAAGGAGTTTGTGGAACTCCTAGGAGACTATTGAAGCCCAAAATACCCATAAAAAACACTTTGCCCTCCGACTACCATTTCATCATCACCCCTGACTGCCTTTTTACCATTCTCATGGTGGAAAGGTCTTCTGATTGTGGGCGCCCCAACTAAGATTTATAGCACCAAATCCCCAAGTTAGTTCAATAGACAAGGGTAGTGTAACGGAACGTCCCCGACACTCCGATTGATTGCTTCCGTCATATACCCCTTCCTATTAGTCTGGATATAGATATCAGATATTCCAGCTGTCCTCAACACACGAGACGAGACTTGTCTGTCTGCTGAACATGGAGTGTTTATTAAAACCAAGAGTGCAACCTTATATACAGTTAGGGGAGGTAACCAGAACATAAATTAACATGAGCTAATTAACTAATCATTTACACAGACTAGGCGACTCCGAGATATGACCTTTCAGGGTAGACGTCACGTCTCCTCGCTCACCTGCTATACAATATGCATTATCATAAGTGTAAACACAGGACATCTTCACACAATAGCAGGGTCAATTAGCACAGAGAACAGACAGATGGCTGGAGGTGAGGTCATTAGTATCTACCAGTATGAAGGAGTCACTACATTTTACCCTTTGAGTTGATTCTAAACAACCAGTAAATAGTTCTTTACAGATATCCTGGAATATATTGTGGATAATAATTACATAATAATCCCATCTCAGGTAGTCCAAGATATCATTCCTCAGTCATCCTATGCCCCGCCCCTAGTGGTCATAGGATGATTTTAGACATAAGAGGGTCCGAGTCTGACATAGGTAGTATTGAGATTTTTAGAGGTGCACAAAAATGATATCAAATATATTATTTAAAAATAATTTAATTTTTATGTTAAAAATATAACATATGGCAAGCACAAATATCACAGATTTTTACAGGCCAGCATTGTAGCATTGGTTTGCCAACCTGTTTTGCCCATAGGTCTGGCTTCTTCAGAGGAAAAGCTGTCCGGTTTAAGAGTACAAGCCTTCTGTCTTTCTTGTTCTTAAAAATAAAAAATAAAATATATTTTTAAACAATATATTTGATATCATTTTTTGCACCTGTAAAAATCCCACTACTACCCTTGTCTATTTAACATTCTCATGGTGTGCCAGGTCACCTGTGGTCAGATGACAAGTGCACCCCGTTGGAGGCAGGGGTGCACCACTAGGTAGTGAACCACATAGCAGACTGCTGCAGATGGACCACAGAGCGCATATAGAGGAGAGGTTCACTGGGGAACAAAGAGGGATCCTATAGGAAGCTTGAGCCCAAGATTCCCCAGGGCGCGGAGTCTAAGACCCAGCTGGTATTCACCAGAGCCTCTAGTGGTGAGGATGGCCTTCGCTGCAACTGGATCCAGGTCGCGGCCCCCGGAGTCCCCCAGGTCACTCTCCGTAGGGAGGGAAAGAGGAAGCAGCCACTCAGGACACAAGTGAAGGGTAAGCCGAGGTCGGGGGAACAAGCAGACGATGGTAACCAAGGGACAGGCCAAGGGTCAGGGTCACAGGCAAACAGGAGTAGTCGGGGACAAGCCAAAATCGGTACACAGAGATAACGTAACACACGGCAAGCAGGAACAAAATGGTAACAAACAACGATGATCAGCAATGCAGACCTGCAGTGAACTGGTTATTATAGAGTGCCTGGAATGTCCTGGGGTGGAGCCATACAGAGAGGAGAGATGATAAAGGCAACCAGGTGAGAGGGCCTGGCCTCTAAGATGAACACATGGAGAGCAAGGTAAGCTGCCAGAGATTAGTGCATATCCATGACATGTTGGTAGGCACTAGGGTTAGGATTACATTTGAAGGGTTCACAGTAGGGTTAATAAAGATGAAAGGAGTTTCTCCAACCTTTAGGAGCCAATTAAAACTCATTATACCCTTAATAACCCCAAAAATACTTTCATCTTTGTCCTCCACCATCCTCTTTTACCTTCCCCCCTGAACTGCCATTTTACCATTGGAGCCTCTTCATCTTAACAAAGTTTCTTTATGATATGAATGCGGGGGGGGGGGGGGGGGGGGGGGGGCGATTTTAAAAAACGTGAGCGTTACTATGCAATGTTAAAAGCTTTTTAAAGGTTTTTTTGTTTTTGTTTTTAAAAGATTGTCGCTGGATCTCCGCTTTAAGAGAAATTTTGATGAGCCAATTTAGCCCAAATTTTTCACATTTGTCCAAATTCTGCTATTTTCAGGAATGTAAGTTTCCTATCTTCATCACGAAATCAGGCCAATCGGAATCATTCCACTCATCTCTATGGGTTAGAGAACGAAATATGCGAAAGTCAGCAGAAAGTTTTATACTAAATTGGGGCAAATTGCAGAATCTGCTCATCACACCGGACATTTTTATTATACGGGATTTCTATGACCCAAGGAGGAGCAGCAGTTATGTCTTCACATTACATTCTCTCCAAGGTTTAAAATCCATCCCAACATGAAAGATATTTACCAAAGGACTTCATATAATATCCATCTGACATAAGTGGGTGGAGACTCAAGAAAGGGCCCATAGAGAGCAGCCAATCAAAGATCACAAGCAAAAGGCGCGCTGTAACCCTTGACACGGCGTTCCCACTAAAGAGTTAATGAGCCGCGTCAATCCCCAATATATTTTAGAATTGTAACGAGGCAAATGATGGCAGAAGCGGCCTCTCAGCAGATTCCAGGTTATATCGGCCAATTATTAGGCTGCATTTCCGTAGGGGCTCTTATGGAAAGCGGCAGAATGTCCCAATTTATATCTGTTTTTGTACTTAATGTATGGCGAGTCTGCCAGACAAAACTCCCATCTTCTGTGTAATTTGTAAAAAGACGGCTTTAAATTGTCTCTGAACACTTTCCGATCCCATTATAATTGAAAAACTGCCGCGCTTTACAGAACCGCTGACCCACACAGAATACGTCAAGGCTTTAATTCCAGGGATGGATGGCGAGGGATTATCTCACACATCTCCGTCTCCACTTTCTGCACACTTCGTTATAATAGAGGATGGATGGAGCTGATCAAACACACATTACTTAACAAAAGCTTTTTACTATTGATTGGGTTTAACCCATCATGCAAAGGTAGTATAAGGGAGCCAATCAGTTCACTAGAGACCAGTGACATCACAGAGATTAGGGATGAGCTTCGTGTTCGAGTGGAACACATGTTGGACTCGAACATTGCCTGGTCGCCGAACAGCGAACTATTTGGGGTGTTCGCGGCAAGTTCGTGTGAACTTTAGAACCCTGTTAAAGTCTATGGGACTCGAACATGTGAAATCTAAAGTGCTGATTTTAAAGTCTAATATGAATGAATGAAAACTTATATAGCGCGGCACATGCAAACTGAATCGCCTCTGGGCGCTTGTTGTTCCGTCTCCTTTGATATCAAAAGAGAAAAGTCTTGACCTTTTTCCTGAATGCTAGGTGGTTCTCCTCCAACCGAATGCTGGTTGGTAAAGCGTTCCATAGTCTGGGACCCTGGATCGCGAATCTTCTTTCTCCTTTGGACTTGTAGTTGGCTTTCGGAACCTGGAGCAGGTTCTAATTGGTGGATCGCAAAACTCGATTGGGGTTATGAGCTTTTATTATTTCGCATAAATAAAGGGGGGCATTCTCATGGACACATCTATGCGTAAGACAGAGTGCTTTGAAAGCAATTCTGTCTTTAACTGGCAGCCAGTGGAGGGATCTCAGTGAAGGGATCTCAGTGAAGGTGAGATTGATTCCCAGGGTTTTTTCCCAGTCACAAGTCTGGCGGCCGTATTCTGAACGACTTGCAGACGAGCGATTTGGTACTTGGGGAGTCCGAGGTAAAGGGCGTTTGTATAGTCCAGTCTGGAGTTAACAATTGCTCCCACCACGACCGCTAAATCTTCTTTAGGGATGAACGGGGTGAGTCTGCGTAGTAGGCGTAGCAGATGGTGAGATCCGCTGACTACTGACCCTATTTGTGCGTCCATTGTCATAAGGGAGTCAAAAATGACCCCTAGACTTTTGACTTTGGCGCTAGGGGTGATGATTTTGCCCAGAATAGGCGGGGGGGTCCACGCTGTTGAAGGTTGATTCCTGCGCTTGGCGTGAAACAGGAGAAGTTCTGTTTTCGCTCCATTGAGTTTAAGATAACTCTTTGTCATCCAGTCCTCTATCAAAGAGAGGCATGTCTCTAGATTGAGGTGGTGATCCTGTCTGTTGCAGATGCGGAAATACAGTTGCGTGTCGTCTGCATATGAGTGATAGAGCAGTTTTTGGCTGCTGATAATCTCAAAAAGAGGATGAAGATAGATGTTAAACAGCACCGGTGACAGAGGGGATCCTTGAGGGACTCCGCATGATAATGTGCGTTTCTTAGATGTGAAGGGTCCTAACTTCACTGTTTGCGATCGGTTTTCCAGAAAAGAGGAGAACCAAGATAAATCGCCTTCTGCGACTCTGGCTACTTCAGCAAGCCGAGTCAGTAACAGATTGTGGTCTACAGTGTCGAAAGCTGCACTTAGGTCCAACAGAACTAGAAGACAAGATTCTCCTTCGTCTGCGGCCTTAAGAACATTGTCCCATATTTTGATCAGCGCGGTTTCAGTCCCGTGTCCGGGACGGAACCCTGATTGCAATGGGTCAAGTAGGTTGTGGGTATCTAGATGCTGTTGCAGCTGTTGTACCACTACTTTTTCCATTACCTTTGAGAGTACATTGAGGCTTGTTATGGGATGGCGGTGGAGTGGGTCCTTGGGGTCCAGGGAGGGTTTCTTCAGGATGGGTTGGATTATACCCTCTTTCAACTGTGAGGGCACTATGCCCTCCAAGAAAGACTGGTTGATAAGCTGCGTGATGGGAGGAGCCAGGATGTAGGCGCAATTCCTTCAGCAGTTTTGTGGGGATAATGTCATTTGGCGCTGTGCCATTACGCAAAGTACCAATGACATTCTTAGTGGCCTCGATGGAGATGGGTTCCAGAGTGAACTTACCAGATATAGGAGAATTACTATGGGTGTTGAGTGAGAAGCTGCAGGGGGGGCTGAGGGGGGAATTGTTTTGCTGAATGCTTTCACGGATTTTGCTTCGATTTTATTAATGAAGTAATCCGATAGTTCATTGCAAAATTCTTGTGTGTCTGAACTGGGGGCTTCAATACATCCTGGTTTCATGGTCTGGGTGACCATCTTGAAGAGTTCGCGGGGGCGGTTTAAGGCGCTGTTGATAGCCTCCGAAAAATAATTTTTCTTGGCTTGGAAAATTTCTTTGTGGTATATTCTTGTTGTCGCCTTGTAGATGGCGACAACTATGCAAGTTATTGTAATAAAAAGTGTTTGGGGACCCGGGTCCTGCCCCAGGGGAGTGTTTGGGGACCCGGGTCCTGCCCCAGGGGAGTGTTTGGGGACCCGGGTCCTGCCCCAGGGGGAGTGTTTGGGGACCCGGGTCCTGCCCAGGGGGTGTTTGGGGAGTGCCCCAGGGGGAGTTTGGGGACCCGGGTCCTGCCCCAGGGGGAGTGTTTGGGGACCCGGGTCCTGCCCCAGGGGGAGTGTTTGGGGACCCGGGTCCTGCCCCAGGGGGAGTGTTTGGGGACCCGGGTCCTGCCCCAGGGGAGTGTTTGGGGACCCGGGTCCTGCCCCAGGGGAGTGTTTGGGGACACGGGTCCTGCCCCAGGGGACATGTATCAATGCAAAAAAAAGTTTTAAAAACTGATTTTTTTTGGCAGCAGTTTTTTTAATAATTCATTTAAGTGAAACAATAAAAGTGAAATATTCCTTTAAATTTTGTACCTGGTGGCGGGGGGGGGGGTGTATAGTATGCCTGAAAAGTAGCGCTTGTTTCCCGTGCTTAGAACTGTCCCTGCACGAAGTGTCATTTCTGAAGGAAAAAAAGTAATTTAAAATCACTCGCGGCTATAATGAATTGTTGGCTCCCGGCAATACAGAGAAAAGCCATTCATAAAAAAAAATGTGTGGGGGTCCACGGCATTTTTTTTTTTAATTTGGGGTGGAGTCCCCCTTAAAATCCATACCAGACCTGAAAGGTCTGGAATGGATATTTGGGGGGAACTCCACATAATTTTTTTTTATTTGACGCAGGGTTCCCCTTAATATCCATACCAGACCCTAAGGGCCTGGTAATTGAATTTGGGGGGACCCCCACGCATTCTTTTTTTATGAATGACTTTTCTCTGTATTGCTGGTATCCCACAATTCATTATAGCCACGAGTGATTTTAAATGACTTTTTTCCTTCAGAAATTACATTTTGTACAGGGACAGTTCTAAGCACAGGAAACAAGCGCTACTTTACAGACATACTATACACCCCCCCCCCCACCCCAGGTATGAAATTTAAAGGAATATTTCACTTTTATTGTTTCACTTAAAGGAATTATTAAAATCACTGCTCCTGGGGCAGGACCCGGGTCCCCAAACACTTTTTAGGACAATGACTTGCATATTAGCCTTTAAAATTAGCACTTTAGATTTCAAATGTTCGAGTCCCATAGACTTTAACAGGGTTCTAAAGTTCACACAAACTTTTGGTCTGTTCGCAGGTTCTGGTGCGAACCGAACCCAGGGGTGTTTGGCTCATCCCTAACAGTGACCCTTTATATTCATGAGAACACATCCTATCCAATCACTAGAGACCAGTGACATCACCGAGACCCTTCATATTCATGAGAACACAGCCTATCCAATCACTAGAGACCAGTGACATCACCGAGACCCTTCATATTCATGAGAACACAGCCTATCCAATCACTAGAGACCAGTGACATCACCGAGACCCTTCATATTCATGAGAACACAGCCTATCTAATCACTAGAGACCAGTGACATCACCAAGACCCTTCATATGAGAACACAGCCTATCCAATCACTAGAGACCAGTGACATCACCGAGACCCTTCATATTCATGAGAACACAGCCTATCCAATCACTAGAGACCAGTGACATCACCAAGACCCTTCATATGAGAACACAGCCTATCCAATCACTAGAGACCGGTGACATCACCGAGACCCTTCATATTCATGAGAACACAGCCTATCCAATCACTAGAGACCAGTGACATCACCAAGACCCTTCATATGAGAACACAGCCTATCCAATCACTAGAGACCGGTGACATCACCGAGACCCTTCATATTCATGAGAACACAGCCTATCCAATCACTAGAGACCAGTGACATCATAGAGACCCTTCATATTCATGAGAACACACCCTATCCAATCACTAGAGACCAGTGACATCACAGAGACCCTTCATATTCATGAGATCACAGCCAATCCAATCACTAGAGACCAGTGACATCACCGAGACCCTTTATATTCATGAGAACACACCCTATCCAATCACTAGAGACCAGTGACATCACAGAGACCCTTCATATTCATGAGAACACAGCCTATCCAATCACTAGAGACCAGTGACATCACCGAGACCCTTTATATTCATGAGAACACAGCCTATCCGATCACTAGAGACCAGTGACATCACCGAGACCCTTCATATTCATGAGAACACAGCCTATCCAATCACTAGAGACCAGTGACATCAGAGACCCTTCATATTCATGAGAACACAGCCTATCCAATCACTAGAGACCAGTGACATCACAGAGACCCTTCATATTCATGAGAACACAGCCTATCCGATCACTAGAGACCAGTGACATCACCGAGACCCTTCATATTCATGAGAACACAGTCTATCCGATCACTAGAGACCAGTGACATCCATGAAGACCCTTCATATTCATGAGAACACAGCCTATCCAATCACTAGAGACCAGTGACATCACAGAGACCCTTCATATTCATGAGAACACAGCCTATCCGATCACTAGAGACCAGTGACATCACCGAGACCCTTCATATTCATGAGAACACAGCCTATCCAATCACTAGAGACCAGTGACATCACCGAGACCCTTCATATTCATGAGAACACAGCCTATCCAATCACTAGAGACCAGTGACATCACCGAGACCCTTCATATTCATGAGAACACAGCCTATCCAATCACTAGAGACCAGTGACATCACCGAGACCCTTCATATTCATGAGAACACAGCCTATCCAATCACTAGAGACCAGTGACATCACCGAGACCCTTCATATTCATGAGAACACAGCCTATCCAATCACTAGAGACCAGTGACATCACCGAGACCCTTCATGAGAACACAGCCTATCCAATCACTAGAGACCAGTGACATCATAGAGACCCTTCATATTCATGAGAACACAGCCTATCCAATCACTAGAGACCAGTGACATCACCGAGACCCTTCATATTCATGAGAACACAGCCTATCCAATCACTAGAGACCAGTGACATCACCGAGACCCTTCATATTCATGAGAACACAGCCTATCCAATCACTAGAGACCAGTGACATCACAGAGACCCTTCATATTCATGAGAACACAGCCTATCCAATCACTAGAGACCAGTGACATCACCGAGACCCTTCATATTCATGAGAACACAGCCTATCATGGAGACTCCCTCATACCAGTACATGGGACAGCGGACACAGATCATGGAATATGAAGTGTTGGGGTGACAAACACTTTAATTTGCAGTATGGGGGTGGGGCTGGACTCGGGGAACGCGTTGGCTTCGATTCTCCGGCTCACATTCAGAAGACACAACAATAAATTAAATTGTGTCGTATTTTGATCAGTTTTTTTGTTTTGTTTTTTTACTAAACGGCTCTGAAATCGAAATTCTTCTTCCTGATCCGGAACCTCCATAGATATCGGGGAAAACCAGGTCAGGTGCAGAAAGGAGTCAGGAACAGTGACCGGATTTATCGCGGCGCGCTTATACAAACTGCCGCTGATTGCACGGTTCAGCTCCTTCCAGCTGTCTAAAAATGGCCCCGAAGAGGCCGGAGCCCCGCGCTGTCTTCTGTGCGCTAATTTGGGCCCGGGGGCTTCCTGGGGCAGATCCCGCCATAGACGGGCGATTGTTCTTTTGCTGCGAGGCTCCTTCTGTCACTTACAATTATACACAACGCCGTACCTGACCGCCCGCCGTGCGCACAACGACGGGTCATGGGGAAAATATGGAAGGTTAAAGGGCCACTCCGCAGCACGTGTTCCGTGCATCGCATTGTCTAGGACCGAGGAAATTACCCGCCGTGCACATTTTTATACAACGAGTTGTTTTTTTATTTATTTTTTATTTCTAAACCCGGTACAATATATATTTTTTTATTCAAATAAGTGTATTTTTTCAAAATTGCTTTTCTAAGACCGCTGTGCAAATACGGTGTTACAAAAAGTATTGCAACGACCGCCATTTTAACTTCTAAACACCATGGCCCGGATTCACATACCTGGGCGCATATTTACGCCGCCGTAGCGCATCTTCTTTACGCTACGCCGGCGCAGCGCGGAGAGGGAAGCACGGAATTCACAAAACGAATGCTCCCAACTCTGCGCCGGCGTAGCGTATATTCCTGGGCGTAAATCAGCGTAAGTGGAAGTGGGCGTGATACATTTAAATGAAGCGTGACCCCATGCAAATGATGGGCTGAGCTTCAGACAAGTACTTAAAATGAACAGCGCATGCGTCGTGCCCTGGACGCATCCCAGTGCGCATGCTCACAGTCACGTCGAAACAACTGGCTGAGATACGTGGAATCACCGCCTACGGCGTGAACGTAACCTACGCCCCGCCCTATTCACGTACTACGTAAACGACGTGAAATTTGACGGCTGTTCCCTGGTCCATACCTTTGCTTGAGTTGCGCCTCTTATATGGGGAATAGCTTTACGCCGGACGTAAACTTTACGCAAATCGCTTAAAACCTGCGCCGGGGTGCAAGTAAGTTCGTGAATCGGCGTATCTTACTCATTTGTATATTTAAAATAGGAACACCAGAGGCGTCCAGCGTAACTCTGCGCCCACCATACGCCGGCGTAGGAAAGTTACGTCGGGCGGCTGAAGCCTATTTTTTGACGTATCTAGCTTTGGAAATCGGCGCACAGATACAACAGCGCACATTTGTACTTACCACGGCGTATCTCGAGATTCGTCGGCGTAAGTCCTACGTGAATCCGGGCCCAAGTGTAAAAAATAGGCCTGGTCCTTAAATGTATTTATTTATTTTATTATTATTATTTTTCACTTAAAAAAAACTTTTTTTTATCAATTTTATTTATGTAATCATTCCTTAACAATATTGTATGACAGGTCCTCTTTATGGAGAAATCTGGGGTCTACAAGACCCAAAATCTCTCCTCTGAGGAAGGGGATGTATAGAATGAGGAAGGGGTTGTATAGAATGAGGGAGAAGGTGTATAGAATGAGGAAGGGGATGTATAGATTCAGGAAGGGGGTGCATAGAATGAGGGAGGGGATGTATAGAATAAGGGAGGGGATGTATAGAATGATAAAGGGGTTGTATAGAATCAGGGAGAAGGCGTATAGAATGAGGGAGGGGATGTATAGAATGAGGAAGGGGATGTATAGAATGAGGAAGGGGATGTATAGAATGAGGAAGGGGGTGTATAGAATGAGGAAGGGGTTGTATAGAATGAGGAAGGGGGTGTATAGAATGAGGAAGGGGGTGTATAGAATGAGGAAGGGGTTGTATAGAATGAGGGAGGGGTTGTATAGAATGAGGAAGGGGATGTATAGATTCAGGAAGGGGGTGTATAGAATGAGGAAGGGGATGTATAGAATGAGGAAGGGGATGTATAGAATGAGGGAGAAGGTGTATAGAATGAGGAAGGGGATGTATAGATTCAGGAAGGGGGTGTATAGAATGAGGAAGGGGATGTATAGAATAAGGGAGGGGATGTATAGAATGAGGAAGGGGATGTATAGAATGAGGAAGGGGATGTATAGAATGAGGGAGAAGGTGTATAGAATGAGGAAGGGGATGTATAGATTCAGGAAGGGGGTGTATAGAATGAGGAAGGGGATGTATAGATTCAGGAAGGGGGTGTATAGAATGAGGAAGGGGATGTATAGAATGAGGAAGGGGATGTATAGAATGAGGGAGAAGGTGTATAGAATGAGGAAGGGGATGTATAGAATGAGGAAGGGGATGTATAGAATGAGGAAGGGGATGTATAGAATGAGGGAGAAGGTGTATAGAATGAGGAAGGGGGTGTATAGAATGAGGAAGGGGATGTATAGAATGAGGGAGAAGGTGTATAGAATGAGGAAGGGGATGTATAGAATGAGGAAGGGGGTGTATAGAATGAGGGAGAAGGTGTATAGAATGAGGGAGGGGATGTATAGAATGAGAAAGGGGATGTATAGAATGAGGAAGGGGGTGTATAGAATGAGGAAGGGGGTGTATAGAATGAGGAAGGGGATGTATAGAATGAGGAAGGGGGTGTATAGAATGAGGAAGGGGGTGTATGGAATGAGGAAGGGGATGTATAGAATCAGGGAGAAGGCGTATAGAATGAGGGAGGGGATGTATAGAATTAGGAAGGGGATGTATAGAATGAGGAAGGGGATGTATAGAATGAGGAAGGGGGTGTATAGAATGAGGAAGGGGGTGTATAGAATGAGGAAGGGGTTGTATAGAATGAGGGAGGGGTTGTATAGAATGAGGAAGGGGCTGTATAGAATAGTAGAATAAGGGAGGGGATGTTAAGACTGAGGAAGGGGATGTATAGTATAAGGGAGGGGTCGTATAGTATAAGGGAGGGGCTGTATAGAATGAGGGAGGGGCCGTATAGTATAAGGAAGGGGCCGTATACTATTAGGGAGGGGCTGTATAGAATAAGGGATGGGCTGTATAGAATGAGGAAGGGGTCGTATAGTATAAGGGAGGGGCTGTATAGACTGAGGAAGGGGTCCTATAGTATAAGGGAGGGGTCGTATAGTATAAGGAATGGGCTGTATAGAATGAGGAAGGGGTCCTATAGTATAAGGGAGGGGTCGTATAGTATAAGGGAGGGGCTGTATAGAATAAGGAAGGGGTCCTATAGTATAAGGGAGGGGCTGTATAGAATGAGTAAGGGGCCATATAGTATAAGGGAGGGGCCATATAGTATAAGGGAGGGGTCCTATAGTATAAGGGAGGGGCTTTATAGAATGAGGAAGGGGTCCTATAGTATAAGGGAGGGGCTGTATAGAATGAGTAAGGGGGTCATATAGTATAGGGGAGGGGCCGTATAGTATAAGGGAGGGGCTGTATAGTATAAGGGATGGGCCATATAGTATAAGGGAGGGGTCGTATAGTATAAGGGAGGGGTCGTATAGTATAAGGGAGGGGCTGTATAGTATAGGGGAGGGGCCGTATAGTATAAGGGAGGGGCTGTATAGTATAGGGGAGGGGCCATATAGTATAAGGGAGGGGCCATATAGTATAAGGGAGGGGCCATATAGTATAAGGGAGGGGCTGTATAGTAAAGGGGAGGGGCCATATAGTATAAGGGAGGGGTTGTATAGTATAAGAGAGGGTCTGTATAGTATAGGGGAGGGGCTGTATAGTATAAGGGAGGGGCTGTATCCGTTATCAATGGTTATACATCCCTCTCATAACATTGCCGATCACCCAGCCGGAAGCGGCGGCGGCGTGGAAGTTTTCTCAGTCGGTACGGTTGTCTTTGACTAATGGGCTCGGAGCAGGCGGTGTCATCTTACACGTCTCGTCTGAGGTGCCGCTGTATTAAAATTGATGAACGCCATTGTGGAGAGGAGGAGGCATCTATCAGAGGCGAGCGCGGCGGAATGAAAATTACTGATAAGGAAAAGAAGAAGGACGACGTCAGATTTTACATTTGGAAATGTCGATCCTGGCTTAATAAAACGTCCAATCGGGGAGAAAATAAAATCTCATGATAAATGGCGCCCTGCGTTGGAGATGCGTGCGCTCGGCTTTGTGTTTTTTGCAAAACAAAATTATTAATTTCTATTTGTTTTTCAGCGCAGAGCGAGACGATGAATTGCGAGGAGATAACTGGAATTTTATGTACAGAAATAAACCGAGCAAATACAGACGGGGACATTTTCTAATTGCGTGACATTTAATGAGCAAATATTTTATCATCGAGGAGACGGAGGGTCCTGGCGAATGGAGAGGCGTCGTCCTTCTGTAAATGGAGGAGTCTCAGTCAGGATCGACCCGTTAGAAATCATGAGACTACCCACAGGCTATCCAAAAAGGCCAGGGCCTGAGAACGGCCACCCCTCCCCCTGTGGGTGGTAATGCACAGAGTGTAGGGGTCAGGAGTGTTTAATTGTAACGGAATGGCCCGTGACACCCAGAGACTTTTGAAGGATGCGGGGTGCTCCTGTGCCAGCGTCACTGATGACTCTTGGGTCTAGGGTCATCCTATGTCCGATAGGGGCATAGGGGGACTGAGAAATGATATCTCGGATTACATGAGATGGGACGTGACTGATAATTCATGTATTGCAGGAGATCTTGAGATATTACAAGTTGTTGACTTATTCTGACACTACTGGTCAATAGGGACTCCTTCCTCTGTGTAACCTAGGCTGTTGAGATGCTAATTGAGTCTGTACTGGGGTGATGTGAATTGGAGCTTGGTAGCCAGCCTGGCTATTTATTATGGGATGTTAAAGTGTCTTGCTGTGATTGCATTCTGTGTCCATTGTTCTAATGTATATATGTGTGTATGACTGTGTGTCCCAAGTGTGTCAAGATCCTACGGGGTAAAAATGACCGCACCAGCCAAGCAGACACTGGCTGGAAAAAGCGCCCAGAGACGATTCAGTTCGCATGCATTGCGCTATACAAGTCATTCATTCATTCATTCATAATCAGGTCTGCTTCTAAGATATTTCATTGTGTATGCTAATGACACTGTTTTGTGTGAAAGTCTATTGATGATTAGGAGTGGAATGTGACCTCTCAGGTGTAGTAATTAGGTCATGTTAATTATGTCAGACCAGTGCCAGAGTGTCTATCTAAACTGTATACTGAAGCCCCATTGTGTGATGTTGGGGGGTGGAGAGTTTTATTGTCCCTGTGATTAACTGTAACTTGCCTATACTGTATATAACCAGCTGAGTGCACCATTAAAATTATTCATTTATTTTGAAACCAGAGAACAGAGCTGAGTCTCGTTATTCTGGGAAATGGAATGGACCGTGTCTACATGGATTGTGGAGTGTCGGATAAGCTTGTCGTGGGTGGATGGAAGATCGTAAACGGTGGTGACCGTTACAAGTGGTGGCAGCAGTGGGATGATTCCATCGCCAGAAGGACAGCTACAAGGACACAGGACAATGGAGACGCTGTGTGAACGGATGAAGCTCTCTTCCCTCATGGACCTCCTGGAGAGCCGGGGCAGACCGGCCAGCAACCGTAAGAAAAGGGACATTATCGCAGAACTTGTCGAAATGGATAGAGCTGAAAGGCCCGGCGTAACAGACAGACACCCGAGGAAGAAAGTTATGATCAGGCTGTTAAACGTGGACTGGCACAGTATGGTCCTAATCCTCCACCGGAGATCATAGACCGGGTTATAGCGGCTGTGAATGCCACTTGGCTACATCAAAGAAGTGCTGCAGCAGCTGAAGTCACAGCAGCACCAACTGAAGAGAGAGGAGAGGTGCAGACACCAGTCTCCATGGAAGAGGAATTCCAAAGGAGGTTACAAGAGATGCGGATGCTGAGATGGTCGGATTTGATTTGTTGCGAACTCTGGAAGGAAGCGCTGTTGGGGGGGGAACAACCGAAACAGGAGTGGAAAGCCGAGTTAAGCAAGCTGATCCGGGCATAGATGCGGTTGGACGAAAGCTACAGAGCCCTCCGGTAGTGTGTAGCCCAAGAGTGCGTCAGCGGATGACAGCCCCACGGAAGGCTATGACTATGATGGCCTGGGATTGTTGTATTGGAGGATGTCCAGTGATCCTGACTTTGGGGATGATCGGGAGTGGCGCTGTACAGAGTACAGGGGTCAGGAGTGTGTAATGTACAGAGTACAGGGGTCAGGAGTGTGTAATGTACAGAGTACAGGGGTCAGGAGTGTGTAATGTACAGAGTGCAGGGTCAGGAGTGTGTAATGTACAGAGTACAGTGGTCAGGAGTGTGTAATGTACAGAGTACAGGGGTCAGGAGTGTGTAATGTACAGAGTACAGGGGTCAGGAGTGTGTAATGTACAGAGTACAGGGGTGAGAAGTGTGTAATGTACAGAGTAAAGGGGTCAGGAGTGTGTAATGTACAGAGTACAGGGGTCAGGAGTGTGTAATGTACAGAGTACAGGGGTCAGGAGTGTGTAATGTACAGGGGTCAGGAGTGTGTAATGTACAGAGTGCAGGGATCAGGAGTGTGTAATGTACAGAGTACAGGGGTGAGGAGTGTGTAATGTACAGATAACAGGGTCAGGAGTGTGTAATGTACAGAGTACAGGGATCAGGAGTGTGTAATGTACAGAGTACAGGGGTGAGGAGTGTGTAATGTACAGATAACAGGGTCAGGAGTGTGTAATGTACAGATAACAGGGTCAGGAGTGTGTAATGTACAGAGTACAGGGGACAGGAGTGTGTAATGTACAGAGTACAGGGGTCAGGAGTGTGTAATGTACAGAGTACAGGGGTGAGAAGTGTGTAATGTACAGAGTACAGGGGACAGGAGTGTGTAATGTGCAGAGTACAGGGGACAGGAGTGTGTAATGTACAGAGTACAGGGGACAGGAGTGTGTAATGTACAGAGTACAGGGGTGAGGAGTGTGTAATGTACCGATAACAGGGGTCAGGAGTGTGTAATGTACAGAGTACAGGGGTGAGGAGTGTGTAATGTACAGATAACAGGGGTCAGGAGTGTGTAATGTACAGAGTACAGGGGACAGGAGTGTGTAATGTGCAGAGTACAGGGGACAGGAGTGTGTAATGTACAGAGTACAGGGGACAGGAGTGTGTAATGTACAGAGTACAGGGGTGAGGAGTGTGTAATGTACCGATAACAGGGGTCAGGAGTGTGTAATGTACAGAGTACAGGGGTGAGGAGTGTGTAATGTACAGATAACAGGGGTCAGGAGTGTGTAATGTACAGAGTACAGGGGACAGGAGTGTGTAATGTGCAGAGTACAGGGGACAGGAGTGTGTAATGTACAGAGTACAGGGGACAGGAGTGTGTAATGTACAGAGTACAGGGGACAGGAGTGTGTAATGTACAGAGTACAGGGGTCAGGAGTGTGTAATGTACAGAGTACAGGGGTGAGGAGTGTGAAATGTACAGATAACAGGGGTCAGGAGTTTGTAATGTACAGAGTACAGGGGTCAGGAGTATGTAATGTACAGAGTGCAGGGGACAGGAGTGTGTAATTTATGTTGTAACGGTCAGGGGTTAACGCCATTTATGATATTCCTTTTTACCAAACCACGACTGCTTATCCGACACTCCAACAATCCAGCAGACACGATCCATTGGATTCCCCAGAATAACGAGAAACACAGCTCTGTTCTCTGGTTCAAGCGAATGAATACTTTAATGGTAACTCAGCTTGTTATATACAGTTAGAAACCAAATCTGGACAATGACTCAACTCCACCCACAACATGACACATAGGTGCTCAATACACATTCCGTTAGATAATGACATTCAGATGAGCTAATTACTAATCATTCCCCAGACGTCCTGACTCCGCGACAAGCTGTACTCACCTGATACACAATACACAGACGTCTGACCTTTAGAGGGTGCTCAGTCACATTCCACATCTTATCATCAATAAACTTTCACACAATACAGTGTCATTAGCATCACACAATGAGAGGTCCTTCAGAAGCCAGACTTAATTAGCACCTCACAGTCTGTGTCCCCACATGAATGAATACTGTCCTATTCACCTGTTGGGTTCAGAATAAAGAATTTGTAATATTTCAAGATCTCCTGCAACACATGAATTATCATTACTGTCCCATCTCATGTAATCCGAGATATCAGTTCTCAGTCACCCTATGCCCTTAGTGGACATAGGATGACCCTGGACCCAGAGTCATTGGTGAAGCTGGCACAGGAGTACCCCCCATCCTTCAAGGGCCTCTGGGTCCTACAGGCCGTTCCGTTACAGGTGTCTCTTCCTCACTGGTGATCACTTTGTATGTTGAATTGTGTTGCCTTTGTTAGTCCATTTTATACTTGTCCTGTTACCAACCACACTGGGTGTTGTCTTTGATATATGACTACTCCTGGGTAGTGTTGAGCAGAATATGCCATATTCGATTACGCGATATATCACGAATATATAGTCGAATATTCGAGATATATTCGCTAAATACGAATATTCGTGATATTTTTTGGAAATGAAATCATTGCGAATTTTCGCTATCGCGAATGCGAATGCGAATTGCGAATTGCGAATGCGAATGCGAATATTCGAGAAATGCGGAATGGAGCACTCTGATTGGCTCAGAATATTCGTGATATATTACAATATAAAATAATTGCAAAATAAGGAGCACTTGATTGGCGAAATTTGATATATTACAATACAAAATAATTGAAATTTCGAAATGCGGAATAGAGCACTCTGATTGGCTCAGAATATTCGTGATATATTACAATACAAAATAATCGCGCGATATCGCTATTGCCGAATAATCGCATTGCGATTTTTCGGCAATATAAAATGAGCGCTGCAGCTACTCGGCCCAAGGTCTCTAATCATACCAGCAATGCTTTTAGACGTCGATGGGGATCTCTAGGATGTGATCTGTTCTAAAAAAAAATTGAAAAAATACGAATATTCGAAATAGCGAATATTCGCCGCGATATTCGCGTTATTCGCGAATACTCGAATATGCAATATTCGTAGCGAATATTCGCAATGTGAATATTCGTGAGCAACACTACTCCTGGGTACTAAGTGTCATGTCATGTTGTATCTTTCTACACTCACACAGGCAAAGAACAGATGAGGACCCATCCTATCCAGCGTCTCCTACGGGGGTAGTGCTCCCTATATCTCTCCACATTGGATGACATCATCAGAGCTCCGCCTCCCTCCACTTTATTATATATTCAGGAAAAAATAGAGTAATTATCGTCTCTACTTTCTATAGAAGTGAGTTCTCTCATCTCTATCACAAATCACCTCATTACCTGGACATTATCTCAGAAGAGAGCGCCCGTGATTTCAGCAATTTGTCTCCATCATTATCTGCCATTCGTTATTCTGTCACCATATATGTGTGTGTGTGTGTGTGCGCGCTGTGTGTGTGTGTGTGTGTGTGTGTGTGCGCACCGTGCGCTGTGTGTGTGTGATGTGTGTGTGTGTGTGTGTGTGCGGTGCATCTGCAAAGCGAGACGTATTTGTAAAGATGTTGATTTTACTTCCTTGATGTGCAATACGAGCCTAATGCCGCGTACACACGGTCGTTTTTTGCGATGAAAAAAAAACGACGTTTTTTTAAAACGTCATTTAAATTGATGGTGTGTGGGGCAAAACGTCGTTTTTTGTCTTCAAAAAAACGACCAAAAAAAAATTCCAACATGCTTGAATTTTTTGGGTCGTTTTTCAAAACGTCGTTTTTTGTTTCACAAAAAGTCACCGTGTGTAGCAAAAACGTCGTTTAAAACAACGTTTTTCAACCCGCGCATGCCCAGAAGCTAGTTATGAAGCGAGCTTCAATGGGAAAGAGTGGTGAACGTAACCTCGCTTTTTGTGAAAAAACGATGGTGTGTAGGCAACATCGTCTTTGAAAAGTGACGTTTCAAAAATGTTGTTTTTACTTCACAGAAAACGTCGTTTTTTTTCATCGCAAAAAACGACCGTGTGTACGCGGCATTAGGGTAGGTTCACACCACCATTTTCTATACAGTTTTTGGATACAGTTTTTTTTTTAAAAAACGTATTCTAAAAAATTGACCCAACCGTACTCAACCGTATGCTATACGGTTGCATCCGTTTTTTAAAAGGATTTTTTTTTTTTTTCAATAAAGTTTCAGTTGTTCTATTGAAAATTTAAGGGAAGCAAGGTTAACAACCGTATAGGAAAAAACGGACAGAACCGCATCGACATACAGTTCTCATAGAGTCCTATGTTAAAATAACCGTATACGGTTGAAATACAGTTTTTGCACCGGACCAAAAACCGTGGTAGACCACGTTTTTTTTCCAGGAAAAAAAGTTAAAAACCGTATGGTTTGAAAACCGGACACAACCGTATGATTTATGGCAAATACGGTTTTTAATGTAAAGTCTATGGCCACGGTTTTCTGTACGGTTTGCATACGTTTTAAAAAAAAAAAAACGTATCCAAAAACTGTATAGAAAATCGTAGTGTGAACCTAATGGGGATTTCTTCTCTGATCACATGTATTCATCCATGTGTGTGTGTGTGTGTGCTCTGCGTGTTCTGTGTGTGTGTGTGTGTGTGTTCTCTGCGTGTTCTGTGTGTGTGTGTGTGTGCTCTGCGTGTTCTGTGTGTGTGTGTGTGTGTTCTCTGCGTGTTCTGTGTGTGTGTGTGTGCTCTGCGTGTTCTGTGTGTGTGTGTGTGTGCTCTGCGTGTTCTGTGTGTGTGTGGCCCCAATGTGTGCTCTGTGTGTTTTGAGGGTCTGGGTGCGCTCTATGCAATGCTCCCAAATTGCCTCGGATTTGGAGCGATGTCCCCCCCATATGTGTTTCCCCATGTGTCCCCCTCATGTGTCTCCTCCATATCACCCCCATGTGTCTCCTCCATGTCCCCTTCATGTGCCCCCCCATGTGTCCTCTCTATGTCCCCCCCATGTGTCCCCCCCATGTTCCCCCATGTGTCCCCTCTATGTTCCCCATGTGTCCCCCATGTGTCCCCCTCATGTGTCTCCTCCATATCACCCCCATGTGTCCCCTCTATGTCCCCCCCATGTGTCCCCCCCATGTTCCCCCATGTGTCCCCTCCATGTTCCCCATGTGTCCCCCATGTGTCCCCCCCATGTTTGTGTGGCCCCCCTGTGTGCTCTGTGTCTTTTGAGGGTTTGCGTGTGCTCTATGAAGTGCTCCCAATTGTCTCGGATTTGGAGCAATGCCCCCCCCATGTGTGTCGCCCCCATGTGTCGCCCTCATGTGTCCCCTCCATGTCCCCTGATGTGTCCCCTCCGTGTCCCCAATGTGTCCCCTCCATGTCCCCCCCATGTGTCCCCCCCATGTGTGTTTGTTCTGTGTGTGTGGCCCCAATGTGTGCTCTGTGTGTTTTGAAGGTTTTCGTGCGCTCTATGCAATGCTCCCAATTGTCCTGGATTTGGAGCGATGCCCCCCCATATGTGTCGCCCCCATGTGTCCCACCCATATGTCCCCCCATGTGTCCCCTCCATGTCCCCCCATGTCTCCCCCCATGTGTCCCCCCCATGTGTCCCCTCCATGTTCCCCCCTCATGTCCCCCCCCCATGTGTCCCCTCCATGTTCCCCCCATGTGTCCCTCTCATGTGTCCCCTCCATGTTCCCCCCCATATGTCCCCCCCACGTGTCCCCCCCATGTGTCCCCTCCATGTTCCCCCCATGTGTCCCCCCCATGTGTCCCCTCCATGTTCCCCCCCATGTGTCCCCCCCACGTGTCCCCCCCATGCGTCCCTCCCATGTGTACCCCCCATGTGTCCCCTCCATGTTCCCCCCTCATGTGTCCCCTCCATGTTCTCCCCCATGTCCCCCCCCATGTGTCCCCTCCATGTTCCCCCCTCATGTGTCCCCCCCCCACGTGTCCCTCCCTTGTGTCCCCCCCATGTCCCCCCCATGTGTCCCCTCCATGTTCCCCCCTCATGTGTCCCCCCCATGTGTCCCCCCCATGTGTGTTTGTTCTGTGTGTGTGGCCCCAATGTGTGCTCTGTGTGTTTTGAAGGTTTTTGTGCGCTCTATGCAATGCTCCCAATTGTCCTGGATTTGGAGCGATGCCCCCCCATATGTGTCGCCCCCATGTGTCCCACCCATGTGTCGTCCCCCCATGTGTCCCCTCCATGTCCCCCCATGTCTCCCCCCATGTGTCCCCCCCATGTGTCCCCTCCATGTTCCCCCCTCATGTCCCCCCCCCATGTCCCCTCCATGTTCCCCCCATGTGTCCCCCCATGTGTCCCCTCCATGTTCCCCCCCATATGTCCCCCCCACGTGTCCCCCCCCCCCCCCATGTGTCCCCTCCATGTTCCCCCCATGTGTCCCCCCCATGTGTCCCCTCCATGTTCCCCCCATGTGTCCCCCCCACGTGTCCCCCCCATGTGTCCCCCCCATGCGTCCCTCCCATGTGTACCCCCCATGTGTCCCCTCCATGTTCCCCCCTCATGTGTCCCCTCCATGTTCTCCCCATGTCCCCCCCCATGTGTCCCCTCCATGTTCCCCCCTCATGTGTCCCCCCCCCACGTGTCCCTCCCTTGTGTCCCCCCCATGTCCCCCCCATGTGTCCCCTCCATGTTCCCCCCTCATGTGTCCCCCCTCATGTCCCCCCCCTCATGTGTCCCCCTCATGTGTCCCCCCTCATGTGTCCCCCCCATGTTGCCATGGAATGTTGGCTTCCTCCAACCCTTCATCCCAGACAGACTCCATGATGATGAAATCAGGGCCCTGTGCGCTCCAAACCCCTCTCTTCCAGGCCTGGGTGTCCACATGGGGGGGGGGGGGCAAGTGCCCCCCTCCTCCCCTTCCCAGAGCAAAGGGTCCGCACATCACGGACACTCCGAAGCCGTGGCAGTCACTTACGGTTACATTCAGCAGCAGTGGTTCTGCCCCGACACCCTAGACCAGGGGTCTCCAAACTTTCTAAACAAAGGGCAAGTTTATTGTCCTTCAGGCTTTAGGGGGGCCGGACGGCGGCCATACGGAGTACAGAATGCCTCAGCGTCAAGGGGAGTAAACAATCCCCCATCATTGCTGTCGGAAATGTGACCCATCATTGGGCCTCATTGTTGGTGTCATTGGGAGGAATCATGCCCCATCAATGGTGTCATTGGGCCTCATTGTTGGTGTCATTCTGAGGAACTTCCCTTGTACAGCACATCTTGATCCCCCAGTCTGCTTTTCCTGCAAGTGTGCGTCTCGCAATTCACACATGAAATCGTGATTTAAACCACCGAGAAGTGGACAGGCATGTACTGGCTATCGGGACTACTGGGAGTTTCCCGGTGGGCCAAGGGCTCAGTGGGCTGGTCAGGCACAGTCCTCCTCCTCATGATGTCACTCCTGTCACCAAGGAGCAGCTGCCGACACTTGCTGGAGAGAGGATCAGGCTTTCTGCTCCCTACAGCCTGCAGGGGGAGATAGACAACCGGCAGCCTTTCCTTCCTCTCTCCTCTATCACTTATCACATGACTGAAGAGGGAAAAGAGAACCTGTCTTCAGAACTGTGAGTACATGTGGGGGGGGGGGAGAAGAGAGGGAACCCTCTGATGTAAGGGGGCTTCTGGTGATGGGGACACTCTGATGTGAGGGGGGTGATGATGGGGACACTCTGATGTGAGGGGGGTGATAATGGGGACACTCTGATGTAAGGGGGTGATGATGGGGACACTCTGATGTAAGAGGGTTCTGTTGGGGACACTCAGATGTAAGGGGGTGATGATGGGGACACTCTGATGTAAGGGGGTGATGATGGGGACACTCTGATGTAAGAGGGTTCTGTTGGGGACACTCAGATGTAAGGGGGTGATGATGGGGACACTCTGATGTAAGGGGGTGATGATGGGGACACTCTGATGTGAGGGGGGTGATGATGGGGACACTCTGATGTGAGGGGGGTGATGATGGGGACACTCTGATGTGAGAGGGGTGATGATGGGGACACTCTGATGTGAGGGGGGTGATGATGGGGACACTCTGATGTGAGGGGGGTGATGATGGGGACACTCTGATGTGAGGGGGGTGATGATGGGGACACTCTGATGTAAGGAGGTGATGATGGGGGACACTCTGATGTAAGGAGGTGATGATGGGGACACTCTGATGTAAGGAGGTGATGATGGGGGACACTCTGATGTAAGGGGGTGATGATGGGGGACACTCTAATGTAAGGGGGTGATGATGGGGACACTCTGATGTAAGGAGGTGATGATGGGGGACACTCTGATGTAAGGAGGTGATGATGGGGGACACTCTGATGTAAGGGGGTGATGATGGGGGACACTCTAATGTAAGGGGGTGATGATGGGGACACTCTGATGTAAGGGGGTGATGATGGGGGACACTCTGATGTAAGGGGGTGATGATGGGGGACACTCTGATGTAAGGGGGTGATGATGGGGACACTCTGATGTGAGGGGGTAATGATGGGGACACTCTGATGTGAGGGGGGTGATGATGGGGACACTCTGATGTGAGGGGGTAATGATGGGGACACTCTGATGTGAGGGGGGTGATGATGGGGACACTCTGATGTAAGGGGGTGATGATGGGGACACTCTGATGTAAGGGGGTGATGATGGGGGACATTCTGATGTGAGGGGGTGATAATGGGGGACACTCTGATGTGAGGGGGTGATGATGGGGACACTCTGATGTGAGGGGGTGATGATGGGGGACACTCTGACGTGAGGGGGTGATGATGGGGGACACTCTGATGTGAGGGGGTGATGATGGGGGACACTCTGATGTGAGGGGGTGATGATGGGGGACACTCTGATGTAAGGGGGTGATGATGGGGGACACTCTGATGTAAGGGGGTGATGATGGGGACACTCTGATGTAAGGGGGTGATGATGGGGACACTCTGATGTAAGGGGGTGAGGGGGACACTCTGATGTGAGGGGGTGGGGGGACACTCTGATGTGAGGGGGTGATGATGGGGGACACTCTGATGTGAGGGGGGTGATGATGGGGGACACTCTGATGTGAGGGGGTGATGATGATGATGGGGGGGTGATGATGGGGGACACTCTGATGTGAGGGGGTGATGATGGGGGACACTCTGATGTGAGGGGGTGATGATGGGGGACACTCTGATGTGAGGGGGTGATGATGGGGGACACTCTGATGTGAGGGGGTGATGATGGGGGACACTCTGATGTGAGGGGGTGATGATGGGGGACACTCTGATGTGAGGGGGTGATGATGGGGGACACTCTGATGTGAGGGGGTGATGATGGGGGACACTCTGATGTGAGGGGGTGATGATGGGGGACACTCTGATGTAAGGGGGTGATGATGGGGACACTCTGATGTGAGGGGGTGATGATGGGGACACTCTGATGATGAGGGGGTGATGATGGGGGACACTCTGATGTGAGGGGGTGATGATGGGGGACACTCTGATGTGAGGGGGTGATGATGGGGACACTCTGATGTGAGGGGGTGATGATGGGGGACACTCTGATGTGAGGGGGTGATGATGGGGGACACTCTGATGTGAAGGGGGGTGATGATGGGACACTCTGACACTCTGATGTGAGGGGGTGATGATGGGGGACACTCTGATGTGAGGGGGTGATGATGGGGGACACTCTGATGTGAGGGGGTAATGATGGGGACACTCTGATGTAAGGGGGGTGATGATGGGGACACTCTGATGTGAGGGGGTGATGATGGGGGACACTCTGATGTGAGGGGGTGATGATGGGGGACACTCTGATGTGAGGGGGTAATGATGGGGACACTCTGATGTAAGGGGGGTGATGATGGGGACACTCTGATGTGAGGGGGTGATGATGGGGACATTCAAATGAAAGTGGGCCGGTCCAGGGCCTTATTTTGTGACGAGATCGCAGCTTCGGGGGTCAGGTAGTCGTGGGGTCGCGGGGTTGGGGGGTCGCGAGGTTGCGGGGTCGCGGGGTTGGGGGGATCGCTCCGTGAAGCTTTATTAGGGGGAAATCTGACTCAATCCGGCAAATTTTCGCACATCCATCACCGCCGAGGAAGACGCCTTTAACAGAATTGCGCGTGACGCAGCCCCCCGGAGTGACAGGAGGGAGCGCGTCCCGTTCTGCAGCGCTCGGCGATTTCCCCGCCCCCCCCTCCGATCTGCGAGGTATAAATCGGTTCCCGTGTGACAGCGATTGGAGGTGGGATTGATAATTTTCCTGTCGGTGGAGCTTTTATCCCGATGGAAATGGAAGCACCTGGGCCGCAATATTCCGAGCGAACGCAAAACTGACACACTGATCGGAAAATTACACATTCCTTTCTGCCGATCCGCCGGAGTCTTGTCAATGTCGGCGCCCCCTCCCCCTCCACTCTGAACGCCTTTCATATTTCTCCATTAACCCCGTCTGTGCCGCACGACGGCGGCGTTCCTTTTATTCTCCGCCGCCTCCTTATTGTCGCCGTACAATGGCCGCCTTCACAAAGCCAACAGAACAGGTGAACCCCCGACGCACGCGAGCGGGAAATCACTTCTATAATGATCGGCTTAAAGAGGACCTGTCATCAGATCTCCCAGAGCGGCATTCTCAGTCATGTGTCAGTGTGACCCCTCCCCCCACCCCCGACCCCTGCACTCTGTACATTACACACTCGTGACCCCTGTACTCTGTACATTACACACTCCTGACCCCTGTACTCTGTACATTACACACTCCTGACCCCTGTACTCTGTACATTACACACTCCTGACCCCTGTACTCTGTATATAACACACTCCTGACCCCTGTACTATGTACATTACACACTCCTGACCCCTGTACTCTGTACATTACACACTCCTGACCCCTGTACTCTGTACATTACACACTCCTGACCCCTGTACTCTGTACATTACACACTCCTGACCCCTGTACTCTGTACATTACACACTCCTGACCCCTGTACTCTGTACATTACACACTCCTGACCCCTGTACTCTGTACATTACACACTCCTGTCCCCTGTACTATGTACATTACACACTCCTGACCCCTGTACTCTTGTACATTACACACTCCTGTCCCCTGTACTATGTACATTACACACCCCCGACCCCTGCACTCTGTACATTACACACTCGTGACCCTTGCACTCTGTACATTACACACTCCTATCCCCTGTACTCTGTACATTACACACTCCTGTCCCCTGTACTCTGTACATTACATACTCCTGACCCCTGTACTCTGTACATTACACACTCCTGTCCCCTGTACTATGTACATTATACACTCCTGTCCCCTGTACTCTGTACATGACACACTCCTGTCTCCTGTACTCTGTACATTACACACTCCTATCCCCTGTACTCTGTACATTACACACTCCTGTCCCCTGTACTCTGTACATTACACACTCCTATCCCCTGTATTCTGTACATTACACACTCCTGACCCCTGTACTCTGTACATTACACACTCCTGACCCCTGTACTCTGTACATTACACACTCCTGTCCCCTGTACTATGTACATTACACACTCCTGACCCCTGTACTCTGTACATTACACACTTCTGTCCCCTGTACTCTGTACATTACACACTCCTGACCCCTGTACTCTGTACATTACACACTCCTGACCCCTGTACTCTGTACATTACACACTCCTGTCCCCTGTACTCTGTACATTACACACTCCAGACCCCTGTACTCTGTACATTACACACTCCTGACCCCTGTACTCTGTACATTACACACCCTGACCCCTGTACTCTGTACATTACACACTCCTATCCCCTGTACTCTGTACATTACACACTCCTGTCCCCTGTACTCTGTACATTACACACTCCTGACCCCTGTACTCTGTACATTACACACTCCTATCCCCTGTATTCTGTACATTACACACTCCTATCCCCTGTATTCTGTACATTACACACTCCTGACCCCTGTACTCTGTACATTACACACTCCTGACCCCTGTACTCTGTACATTACACACTCCTGACCCCTGTACTCTGTACATTACACACTCCTGACCCCTGTACTCTGTACATTACACACTCCTGACCCCTGTACTCTGTACATTACACACTCCTGACCCCTGTACTCTGTACATTACACACTCCTGTCCCCTGTACTATGTACATTACACACTCCTGACCCCTGTACTCTGTACATTACACACTTCTGTCCCCTGTACTCTGTACATTACACACTCCTGACCCCTGTACTCTGTACATTACACACTCCTGACCCCTGTACTCTGTACATTACACACTCCTGTCCCCTGTACTCTGTACATTACACACTCCAGACCCCTGTACTCTGTACATTACACACTCCTGACCCCTGTACTCTGTACATTACACACTCCTGTCCCCTGTACTCTGTACATTACACACTCCTGTCCCCTGTACTCTGTACATTACACACTCCTGTCTCCTGTACTCTGTACATTACACACTCCTGTCTCCTGTACTCTGTACATTACACACTCCTGTCCCCTGCACTCTGTACATTACACACTCCTGTCCCCTGCACTCTGTACATTATACACTCCTGTCCCCTGTACTCTGTACATGACACACTCCTGTCTCCTGTACTCTGTACATTACACACTCCTGTCCCCTGTACTCTGTACATTACACACCCCTGACCCCTGTACTCTATACATTACACACCTCTGACCCCTGTACTCTGTACATTACACACTCCTGCCCCCTGTACTCTGTACATTACACACTCCTGCCCCCTGTACTCTGTACATTACACACTCCTGTCCCCTGTACTCTGTACATTACACACTCCTGACCCCTGTACTCTGTACATTACACACTCCTGACCCCTGTACTCTGTACATTACACACTCCTGACCCCTGTACTCTGTACATTACACACTCCTGCCCCCTGTACTCTGTACATTACACACTTTTAACCCTCAGGAGTACATATCCGCCATGCCTATACTGCGGTTGGTCGGTACATAATGGCGCCCGGTGATTTCCTGGTTTCCGGCAATGACAGGTGTTGTAGGAAGTTGTGGCGAGGAGAAGCGTTGTGGAGAACAGGCTGTCTCTCTGGCTCTCTCCTGACGGTTCCTCGCCGCGCAGTGTGACGCTTTGTGTCATTGTCATCGGGATGCCGCCTTCCAGGGAGATAATGCCGAGCAGATGGCACTCGCAGCCGAACGTAAACCATCTCTTAAAAGCTCTAATTGCTGGCTGGACGCCCCGGAGCAAAGATCCGAGCGACTTCCAATCAGGAACCGAGCCATCCAGACAGATGGGTCTGCGTCTCCAAAGGCGGGCATCATGCGTCCACACCCCCTCCTTCCCCCCGCCGCGCCTTCTCCGGGAGGAAAAGGGTTAACAGCAGATTCCAATAAATAAATACAGCGATGGACTTCTATATCTATTCCCAGATCTGGTAACATCCCTCACACTGACACCAATGATGGGGCACTATTCCTCCCACTGACACCAATGATGGGACACTATTCCTCCCACTGACACCAATGATGGGACACTATTCCCCCCACTAACCCCTATGATGGGACACTATTCCTCCCACTGATACCAATGATGGGACTCTATTCCTCCCACTGACACCAATGATGGGACACTATTCCTTCCAATGATGGGACACTATACTCCCACTGACACCAATGATGGGACACTATTCCTTCCACTGATACCAATGATGGGACACTATACTCCCACTGACACCAATGATGGGACACTATTCCTCCCACTGACACCAATGATGGGACTCTATTCCTCCCACTGACACCAATGATGGGACACTATACTCCCACTGACACCAATGATGGGACACTATTCCCCCCACTAACCCCAATGATGGGACACTATTCATCCCACTAACCCCAATGATGGGACACTATTCCTCCCACTGACACCAATGATGGGACTCTATTCCTCCCACTGACACCAATGATGGGACACTATACTCCCACTGACACCAATGATGGGACACTATTCCTCCCACTGACACCAATGATGGGACACTATTCCTCCCACTGACTCCAATGATGGGACACTATTCCTCCCACTGACACCAATGATGGGAGACTATTCCTCCCACTGGTACCGATGATGGAACACTATTCCTCCCACTGACACCAATGATGGGACACTATTCCCCCCACTGACCCCAATGATGGGACACTATTCCTCCCACTGATACCAATGATGGGACACTTTTACTCCCACTGACACCAATGATGGGACACTATTCCTCCCACTGACACCGATGATGGGACACTATTCCTCCCACTGGTACTGATGATGGGACACTATTCCTCCCACTGACACCAATGATGGGACACTATTCCTCCCACTGACACCAATGATGGGACACTATTCCTCCCACTGACACCAATGATGGGACACTATTCCCCCACTGACCCCAATGATGGGACACTATTCCTCCCACTGATACCAATGATGGGACACTTTTACTCCCAGTGACACCAATGATGGGACACTATTCCTCCCACTGACACCAATGATGGGACACTTTTACTCCCAGTGACACCAATGATGGGACACTATTCCTCCCACTGACACCAATGATGGGACACTATTCCTCCCACTGACACCAATGATGGGACACTATTCCTCCCACTGACACCAATGATGGGACACTTTTACTCCCAGTGACACCAATGATGGGACACTATTCTTCCCACTGACACCAATGATGGGACACTATTCCTCCCACTGACACCAATGATGGGACACTATTCCTCTCACTGACACCAATGATGGGACACTATTCCTCCCACTGACACCAATGATGGGACACTATTCCTCCCAGCTTGGCCCCTTATTTCAGTGAAGGTAACTGTAACAGTCAGGGGTTAACGCCGTTTACGATATTCCATTCCACCAACCAACAACAGCTTATCGACACTCCACAATCCAGCAGACGAACGCGACCCATAGGATTCCCCCCCAGGAACGAGATACACAGCTCTGTTCTCTGGTTCCAAATCGACCCATTATTGGTAAAACTCCGGCTCTTTATATACAGTCAGTAACCAAATATGAACAATGACTTCCTTCCACCCACAACATTATACAATGCTTCTCAACGAGCCTCCAATACACATCATGGGTAGACTTTCTGCCACCGGGTCTGACACAATCCACATGAGCTAATTAGCTACAGCTGACAAGTCAGACATCATGACTCCGGGTCTTCTCACCTGCTATACAATACACATTTATCATCAATAGAAATTCACACAATACAGTGTCAATTAGCATCACACAATGAAAAGGTCTTTAGAAGCCAGGCTAAGGTTAGTTTACATGACAGTAGCAGACTTAATTACCACCTTAACAGTCTGTGTCACCACATGAATGAATCACTCTTCTATTGACCTGTTGGGTTTAGAATCAACAACCTGTAATATTTCAAGATCTCCTGCAATACATGAATTATCATTACTGTCCCATCTCATGTAATCCGAGATATCATTTCTCAGTCATCCTATGCCCCTAGTGGACATAGGATGACCCTAGAAGAGTCATTGGTAAAGCTGGCACAGGAGCACCCCACACCCTTCAAGATCGTCTGGGTCCCACGGGCCATTCCATTACAGTAACTCTTAAGGCTTCGGCAGACCAAGACATTTTGGAAACATTTGTGGGAGGAATTTGGGGATGGCCCCTCCCTGTTCCTACATGACTGCCCACCAGAGCACAACGCAAGGTCCATAAAGACATGGAGGAGCAAGTTTTGGGAGGAGGAACTTGACTGGCCTGCACAGAGTCCTGACGTCAACCCTATAGAACACTTTTGGGAAGAATTAAACCTTGTGGACGGCCTTCCCATAGACACACCCCTAAACCTTGTGTACGGCCTTACCATAGACACGTCCCTAAACCTTGTGGACGGCCTTCCCATAGACATGCCCCTAAACCTTGTGTACAGCCTTCCCATAGACACACCCCTAAACCTTGTGTACGGCCTTACCATAGACACGCCCCTAAACCTTGTGTACAGCCTTCCCATAGACACACCCCTAAACCTTGTGTACAGCCTTCCCATAGACACACCCCTAAACCTTGTGGACAGCCTTCCCATAGACACACCCCTAAACCTTGTGGACGGCCTTCCCATAGACACACCCCTAAACCTTGTGGACGGCCTTCCCATAGACACACCCCTAAACCTTGTGTACAGCCTTCCCATAGACACACCCCTAAACCTTGTGTACTGCCCTCCCATAGACACACCCCTAAAACTTGTGGATGGCCTTCCCAGAAGAGGTGAAGCTGGTATAGCCACAAAGGGCGGGGCCAACTCAATATTGAACCCTCTGGACTAAGACTGGGGGGGTCATTAGAGTTCATGTGTGTGTAAAGGCCGGCGTCCTAAAACTTTTGGTAATATAGTGTATATATAGAGGAGGGGGAGGGATATATATATATATATAATGGGGGGGGGGCATCCCAATACTTTTGGTAATATAGTGTGTGGTTGAGTTTCGAGGCGCACACCATTGGTCAGGTGACGCCCTGCGGGAGGAAAACGGTGTTGGACCATCATGCAATTTATTTCCCGGAAATCTCCTGTTACTGGAATTACGGCGGCGCTCTCTTATCTCTGATTGGCTCCCCACCCAGAAGATAAAAGTGGGAGTCGGCGGGCGGTTTGGCGCGGAGGAGTCGATCTGTCGGTGAGAGATTACGATAAGCGCGGTTTAGCGAGGCGACTCATCGCGGGTGTCACTTCCCTCGAAGTTCTACACTCCGGTGACGGCAAATCATGTTCTGGCGTTGAAGGAATTAAAGTCTTCGCTACGCGCCGAGCTGCGCCGAGATAATCCGCCGGCCTTCAGAATCATTTCTCATTCACTTTCTGCTCCCGAGTGCAGAAGATTCATCAATGGGAAAATGTCCCGGGAATTTCCAGGCCTCCCTTCCCCCGCCGCACATGTCCAATCACCCGTCAGCGCTTATCTGTACCGGGAGGGGGACGGGGAACACCGATTGGTCATCTCATACCCCCCCTCCCCCTCCCCTGGAGATAGAAGGAGTGAGAAGATAAAGAAGAGAAATTGCCAATCCCAATGTAATAAGGCGATCGGGATCGGAGTAAGGCAGGAGTCTCCGGATTACGGCCGGGGGGTGCTTGCATGTGTGGGGGGGCTCTGGTTTATGGGGGGGTGCGTGCATATATGGGGGGGCTCTGATGTATGGGGGTGGGGTTCTGATGTATAGGGGGGTCTCTGATGTATAGGGGGGTCTCTGATGTATGGGGGTGGGGCTCTGATGTATGGGGGGGTCTCTGTATGCATCAGAGCCCCCCCATGCATCAGAGCCCCACCCCCATACATCAGAGACCCCACATACATCAGAGCCCCCCCATACATCAGAGCCCCCCATACTTATTTTGAGGGGACAGGAAATGTACACTGTTATACAAGCTGTACACTCACTACACAACATTGGAGATACAAAGACCCCTCCCCCTGTGTACACCCCCCCCCCATGTACACTCACTACACAACATTGGAGATACAAAGTGAAAAGATACAAGAAATGTGACTGAGGGGTGTACTTGCCCCTCCCAGCCTGTCCTCCAGTATCACCCCCCCTCTCAGGTCAGCCTGTCCTCCAGTATCACCCCCCCTCCCAGGTCAGTCTGTCCTCCAGTATCACCCCCCCTCCCAGGTCAGTCTGTCCTCCAGTATCACCCCCCCTCCCAGGGCACTCTGTCCTCCAATATCACCCCTCCTCCCAGGTCAGTCTGTCCTCCAGTATCACCCCCCCTCCCAGGTCAGCCTGTCCTCCAGTATCACCCCCCCCCCCCTCTTAGGTCAGCCTGTCCTCCAGTATCACCCCCCCTCCCAGGTCAGTCTGTCCTCCAGTATCACCCCCCCTCCCAGGTCAGCCTGTCCTCCAGTATCACCCCCCCTCCCAGGTCAGTATGTCATCCCAGTATCACCCCCCCCTCCCAGGTCAGCCTGTCCTCCAGTATCACCCCCTCTCCCAGGTCAGCCTGTCCTCCAGTATCACCCCCCCTCCCAGGCCAGTCTGTCCTCCAGTATCACCCCCCCTCCCAGGTCAGTATGTCATCCCAGTATCACCCCCCCTCCCAGGTCAGCCTGTCCTCCAGTATCACCCCCCCTCCCAGGTCAGCCTGTCCTCCAGTATCACCCCCCCTCCCAGGTCAGCCTGTCCTCCAGTATCACCCCCCCTCCCAGGTCAGCCTGTCCTCCAGTATCACCCCCCCTCCCAGGTCAGTCTGTCCTCCAGTATCACCCCCCCTCCCAGGTCAGTATGTCATCCCAGTATCACCCCCCCCTCCCAGGTCAACCTGTCCTCCAGTATCACCCCCCCTCCCAGGTCAGCCTGTCCTCCAGTATCACCCCCCTACCAGGTCAGTCTGTCCTCCAGTATCACCCCCCCCTCCCAGGTCAGCCTGTCCTCCAGTATCACCCCCCCTCCCAGGTCAGTCTGTCCTCCAGTATTACCCCCTGTAACAGTCACCATCGTTTACGACCTTCTATCAACCCACGACAGCTTATACGACACTCCACAATCCAGGACCCGATCCATCCCATTTCCCCAGAATCAAGACGAGACTCAGCTCTGTTCTCTTGTTCCAAAATGTATGAACACTTTAATGGTTTCTTCTCAGCTTTTTATTCAGTTACAAGCATGTGACAGTAATCACAGGAACAATGAAATCTCCACCCCCCTCATCACACACTGGGGGCTTCTATACAGATTTTAAAGAGACACTTTGGCACCGGTCTATAATTAACACAATCTATTTACTACACCTCAGCAGCCACATTCCTTTATCAATAGAATTCAAACAAAACACCATCACACAATGTGTTCCCTTCAATCCACACCTTTAGACAGACGGCCTGTCTCCGACAGAAAGGTATTTACACCTGATAATCAAAAGGCTTTAAACCGTGTTATCACACAATGAAATGTCTTTCACCTGTTACACAACCACATTCCTTTACTAAACACAATTGACATGCTAATTCAATACACCTGAAGAGAGACTGATCTTTAGTACAATACACAATCTTTTAAGCGTAAACACAGAGCCTCACACAATGGACAATGTAATGTCTAGGAGTGGATGCAATTAACACCTTTCAAAAGCATGTGTCCCCACATTGAATAGCCAACAACTTGTGATATCTCAAGACATCCTGCAAACATGAATTATTATTAATGTCCCATCTCATGTAATACATGACTTATGATCCTATTAGCCACCCTACGCCCAAAAGGGCACAGGGTGGACTTAGACCCAGGAGTTATTAGTGATGCTGGCACAGGAGTATCACATCAGATGGACTGAAACCCTGACACAGGATTTAAAATCCCGAACTATCCGCGTGAATCCTGGACAGGTGGCAACCCTAAGCGACGCCCACATGTGTATGGTAATATATACACCACATTACCAAAAGTATCTTAACCACTTCCCTACCGCACTATAGTAATGTGACGGATGTTGCTGAGGATGTTTGGTGAGAAAAGGTGAACCCTTGGTCCCTCTGGGCCATCTTTTTTTTCCCCCGAGCCTCTAGGGGGCGTCACTTGGCACCCGATGCACGTGCCCGGCGGGCGCGATTGCATGTGAACAAGGCAGGACCGTGGATCTGTGTAACTGCCACTGACATCATTGGTAACACTAATACAGCGATAATACTGTGTACTGTCACTGTAATAAGGACAGGGAAGGGGTTAATTGTGTGCCTAACAAGGTGCCCTGTGTGCTGCTCTGCAGGGAAAAGAAACCAAGTGATCGTTCCCTCTGCATTGTATTGATTGTTACCACAGGACTCTGGGCTGTGATTAGACACAGTCGATCGGCAGGTCTCGGCCTTTGAATCATTGGCTGCTGACAAACTCCTGCTGTGTACAATCACAGAGGGGAGTAGGCGGGCGGGGGCGCCCGACACCCTGGGAACGGGCGTGACGTACCGGCACATGGTGGTTGGAGACGATGTTCTGTGATCGGCTGACAAGTGGTTAAGTGACATCTAAACTCAACACTGGAGTGTGAAGAACTTTCTCCAGGAACCCGTTTATCTCCCTAAACTTGTTCTTAGACGATCTCCGGCCCCCCGAACGCCGTCCTTGCGGCAGCCATGTCCCCAGAGAAGGGATCGGTATCTCCCCCCCCCCCTCCCCCGCTCCCTAATGTTTGATGTTCAGGAACCAATAAAACCACTCGAGCTCCGAATGCCTGGAAATAAGAAATTGCAATCTAAAAAGTAATTCTTCCATCAATGCGGTGAGATCCCCGGCTGATTGCGGCGGCTCGTTCCTCGCTATGATAACGCGATCCGCGGGCGCTGCTCAACCCGAACAAAATATGCAAATGTCAGACGGCTCGGGTCGTTTTCCTGTGAACATTACACGCTCTGGTGACGCTCTAACATGATTTAAATAATCCATAAAATGCAAATTCAGAGGCATGAACGTTAAATAGTGTTACCAATGTGGAATGAGTTCCAGAGGACCGGTTCTGTCAAGGAGAGAAGGGCGATCGCCCATCCGGAACCCTCTGGAAGAGGTGGAGGAGGAGGGATTGGCTCCGGATGTTTGGTGAGGAAAGGTGAAGCCCTTCAATGTTTCTTGGTGTTCAGCTCAATCATCCCTTGGTCCATCATAGACCACCACCACCATCATTCCATCATGGACCACCACCACCATCTTTCCATCATGGACCACCATCATTCCATCATGGACCACCACCACCATCATTCCATCATGGACCACCACCACCACCATCATCATTCCATCATGGACCTGGATCACCATCATTCCATCATGGACCACCATCATTCCATCATGGACCACCATCATTCCATCATGGACCACCACCACCATCATTCTGTCATGGACCACCACCACCATAATTCTGTCATGGACCACCACCACCATCATTCCATCATGGACCACCACCATCATTCCATCATGGACCACCATTCCACCATCATTCCATCATGGACCACCACCATCATTCCATCATGGACCACCATTCCACCATCATTCCATCATGGACCACCACCATCATTCCATCATGGATGACCACCATCATTCCATCTTCATTCCATCATGGACGACCACCATCATTCCAACTTCATTCCATCATGGACCACCACCATCATTCCATCATGGACCACCATTCCACCATCATTCCATCATGGACCACCACCATCATTCCATCATGGACGACCACCATCATTCCATCTTCATTCCATCATGGACAACCACCATCATTCCATCATGGACCACCACCACCATCATTCCATCATGGACGACCACCATCATTCCAACTTCATTCCATCATGGACCATCATTTACGATCGCTGCTCCTCTGATTACAGAGCAAGGCAAAGAACGAAATGTAGCGATCAGCCGACCTTTTCTCCAAAATATCCCAAAACCTTTATTGTTAAGCTGATGATGACAGCGCCCCCCCCCCCCCCTCCGCTCACTTCCTTTATAGCATATGGTTTATTTCCACACTATAGACCCAATTAAAGATCTGTGACCTGTGGCACCGACGTTCATTTCATCTCTTCGGTGAGGCCGCCTCAACTCAAAACAGCCCCATGAAATACGATAGTTTGTAGTTTGTTTACGACGTCCTCGTCCCTTCCCGAGGCCGCGGCGGACTACTTTGTCACAGTACATTAGAAAAGCCGTGGCCTTTGAAATGGAAAGATAAAAAAGGTCAAAACGAATCTATCCAAAGATTATCGCCAATCTGAGCACCACAAAAAGGCGATCTCCGCCACCCAGGAACCTTCCAGAACGGCCGCGTTAGACTGCTAAAGATTGGAACTGTCAAAGCAAAAGATTGTTTTATTAGCACCCGGCAAAGTCCCGCCTGTCAGAAGGAAGTGTTTTATTAAAGCTGCCATGTAAATATTACATCAGGAGCCGAGGCCCGAGCGCCCGCAACGCAACGCGATCGGCAAGGCCAATTTGTCAGAGACGTCATCGGACCTTTCAGTTCTCAGTATTTTTATTTATACTCCGCAGCCGAGAACCCCCGTTGTTCTAAAACAAAGGAGCGGCCTTTTAGACCTAATGGTGAGAAATGGCTTCAATTAAATCCTAACAGAGTCTTGGGCAGTAAGAAGCAAATAAATAAATAAAAAGCCGGTATACAATGGAGAACGTGGAGCCGCGTGGAGCCAACCATACACAAAAGGCTCTATAGACTCCATAGACTGCAGCCCTGCTGGCGGCAGATTAGACCACAGTGAGAGTTGCCTGGGCTACAGGAGAACTCTATATTGGGAAAGCTCTGAAAATCATTCTGTACTTTCCCCGACGTCTGACGTTCCATCGTATTCCAAACCTCAGCGTAGCTCCGAAATCCAATTCTTCGTAAACCTGACAATGAACTCCTCATTATTGCTTTCTGTGGGTCTAATATACCATACAAATTGCTGGCTTATATCTGCTAGTGCTAAAAAAAAATGGCTATTGATCCTGCCAGAAATCCATTGCAGATGTGTGCAATTTGTTCCTGTCTGAATATAAATCTGGACACATCTTTGGTTGCACCCCCCCTCCCCTTTTATGCTGCTGAGGAAAAGAGCCTCCTCCCCACAACCCTCGCCCAGTTGTTGTGGGGGTGCAGGGGATTATGTGGGTACAGGGGATGACTTATCTGAATCTTATCTTTAACAAGGTGGCCCCCAGATACCGCCCCTGCTATGTATATGTGTATGGGGTACACTGTACTACTCATTCACCAAATAAGTGTAAGTTTGGGATGATGGGCTGACTTAACAGTTGGCCCCTCCGCCCATTCTTGTCAACAGAAGTTTTGCCCTTTTTCCCACAAACCGAGCCGGATCTGGGAAAGGTAGGTATTTTAGGGTGGGGAGAGTCACTAAGTGGAGATGTACTTAGGGTTAAAGTTCATAGGTCAAAGGTCAGTTGGGTAAGGTTAGGGTTGGGTTGGGTTAGGGTTGGGTAAGGTTAGGGTTGGGTTAAGGTTGGGTTAAGGTTAGGGTTGGGTTAAGGTTAGGGTTGGGTTAGGGCTGGGGTTGGGTAAGGTTAGGGTTGGGTTAAGGTTAGGGTTGGGTTAGGGTTAAGGTTGGGGTTAGGGTTGGGTTAAGGTTAGGGTTGGGTTAGGGTTGGGGTTGGGTTAAGGTTAGGGTTGGGGTTAGGGTTGGGTAAGGTTAGGGTTGGGTTAAGGTTAGGGTTGGGTTAAGGTTAGGGTTGGGTTAGGGTTGGGGTTGGGTTGGGTAAGGTTAGGGTTGGGTTAAGGTTAGGGTTGGGTTAGGGTTGGGGTTGGGTTGGGTAAGGTTAGGGTTGGGTTAAGGTTAGGGTTGGGTTAGGGTTAAGGTTGGGGTTAGGGTTTAGGGTTAGCGTTAGGGGTTGGGGTTAGGGTTTTTCCTTGAAGAATAAGGCTAGGACTCAGGGACAGGGACCTCCCCCACAGGTCAAAGGTCAGAAGGCGGGTTCCCAGATATCAAAGGTCACAAGACGTGGCTGACCCGCCCCCACCAAAGTGTACCGCCTACCCCAACTAAGTCAGGGAATGAACAAGTCGCGGAAAGTGTTTTGCGTGTGCTCCGACCTTCTAATAACTATGTCGGGCTACAGGCACATGGTCTCACTTACAATAACAAGACCCCACACCGACTTCTGGAAGGACACCTTGGGCCAGATTCAGGAACACTTGCGCTGGAGTATTTGGATATGCGCCGCGTAACTGTGCTGATGCGCCGACGTTTCTATGTGCCCGTACCCACCAAACTAGATGCGCCCAATAACGGGTCATTTGCGACCGGCGGAACGTTCCGACGCCAGAGTATCGTCAGCGTTTATTTTCGCTGGGCGCATCAGTCGCGCCCATTGATTTCCCCTGCAAATATGCAAATGAGGGATTTTTCTCAATTCACGAACGGATTAGCACCATACGCTGGCTACATGCGCCGCGCGTATCTGATCCGTCCGGCGCAAAGTTATTTCTACAAAAGGCTGCTTTATCTTTACTCCAGACGGTCACAGGTCAGCAGGAGAGCAGCTACAGCAGCGTTACCGACGATCGGAGCTAGCTGAGCACCCCCACTTGCAAGGACAACACCTCTGTGTGCCAACATGCCAGGGGCACTCGTGGTCCTAGAACTACTGATGGGTCCCCTGGAACCAAGAAGGCGGGCACGTGAGAGGATATACCGCACTCGTATGAACCTCTTTGGCATGGGGGATGAGGAGGTGTATCGCCTATTCAGATTCAGCCCAGATGCAATACTTGAACTAACCACAACCCTGCAGGATGACATCACCAGCAAGACACGCCTCTCACAAGCAGTGCAGCCACTGGTGAAGGTCCTGGCAACACTTCATTTCCTTGCAAGTGGATCATTCCAGCGTACAAGTGGAGTGGTGGCTGGGATGTCACAGTCCTCCATAAGCAGATGTGTGCACCAGGTTGTCCCTGCAATCCTCAGACGCATGTCCAACCAGTTCATCAGACCCACCACTGAGGAGCTGCGGCAGAAGGCAATGACAGATTTCTACAGCATTGCCAGATTCCCACGCACCATCGGGGCCATTGATTGCACACATGTGGCCCTACAGCCCCCCAGTGCCACAGAGCACATATACCGCAATCGGAAGCATTGGCATTCCATCAACGTACAGGTGATAGCCGATGCCCAACGCCTCATATGGCACGTCCGTGCCAAACACCCCGGGTCCAGCCATGACAGTTTCATATACCGTCAGAGCCCCATCCCAGCAGAATTTAACCAGAACATGTATGGGGACAGTTGGCTGGTTGGTGAGTGACATGGGAGTCAGGCATGACTATCCCCTCCCGTCATGCACAACAGAAATCGCACATGCATGACTAACATTCTCCTGTCTTTTACCTTACAGGTGACTCTGCATATGCATTGGGACCCCATCTAATGACTCCTTTCCGGAACCCCCAAACCAGAGGAGAGAGAAAATACAATGAAGCACACATCAAAACCCGTGGAGTGGTTGAGCAAACATTTGGGCTCCTGAAGTCCCGTTTCCGATGCCTGGATAAGTCTGGGGGGGCCCTATTGTATTCCCCTACCTTTGTGTGTCAGATCATCGGTGCATGTTGTATTCTGCACAACTTTGCTATGAAAAAAGGCCTGCATATTGACATACGTGATGACCTGACCCCCGACCCACACAGTCCCCCCCTGCCAGAGGACACCCAGTCTGCTGATGGAAGAGCAGTCAGGAGGGTCCTCGCCGTAGGCATCTTTGGACACTAAACCAAAACATTAATTACACAGACAGTGCACGCGTGTACACCACTGATGTCCCTAGATCACACACACCACATGCACATCGCATTGGATTAGCCCAAGTCCAGCATGTAGGAGTTGGGAGCAGTAACGCCAGCGTCAAGGCCCCAATGATGTCACTGTCCATTCACACACCTTTCACACATCATTCATTCAGCCGTGGGGTTCACTTCACCACCACGGCCGAGGGTGACACCCCTTACTTTCAGGAGTGCCACCCTCTCACATTCACACACCATTCACACTGTCCCCTGCACTCCTGACCGTGTGCAGTACAAAAATAAATTAGAAAGATCATATCCTGATCAATAAAAGAAAAATAATCTCATACCCTGAGAAAAATTAAAAATAAACTCATGACCTGAGTATGTGAAAAACAATAATATAAAACAAGAAAAAAAAAAGGCCTCATCGGGGATGCCGGGGGCTTCTTCTGGGGGCCCCTCTCTGGCTCCGCAGCTGCCTGGATGGAGTGGGTGGGGGTGGGGGGGCATCTGGAGGTGGCTGATCCCCAGGTGGGCCACTCCTGGCAGGTGTGGCCTGCGTGCCCTCCAAGGCCCTGGCTATCCGTCCAAGGTAGGAGTTCGTCTGGGCCTGCATCCGGAGCTGACGGGTCACCTGGTAATGCTGGGCCCGCCGACTCAGCCTCCCCTGCTCCCGGATGGCAGCACTGTTCCCATGGATGGCAGCAGTGTTGGCCTGGACGGCTGCAGTAAGGTGCTGGATATCCCCCTGCACCTCCCCCAAAGTGGTGACCACTGCAGCGCAATTAGAGCTGACATCCTGCACTGCGTTGCTGAGGTTGGCAACGGAGCCCAGGCTGTCAGACACTTTCTGCAAGTGCACCGCTATGGCCCCCATTTGTTCTGTCTGTCTGGCGTGATCCCTCGCCAACTGGTCCTGGACACCATCAGACACCCCCCTGGTCTTCTGGGTCGCCTTCCTGGGGCCAGAAGATGGATGTCCTCGGGTGGAAGGTGTCGCCCTTGAGGGGCTTCCAAGGATGGGGGAGGGGACGACAGACGGGCCAGGAGAAGGGGAGGAGACAGACAAAACCAAAGAAAAGTCCTGCTCTGCCACAGCAGGATCCTCCACAACCACCTCGGCAGGTGTGGTGTGGCCACTCTCCTCCTCCACAACCTCTTCACCACCCAGTGGCTCGGGCACATGATGGCGTGGGGGGGATGGGGTGGAATGCAGGCTGACAGATGATGGCCCAGCTCCGTCATCTGTGGATGACACAAAGCAGACACATGTTGGTGGTCCCACACACTTGGCACATGTACCCCCCCCCCCCCCCAAATGCAAAACATCAAATAGGGGATTAAAAAACACTTACCTGTCCTTGTGCCTTCCTCCACGGAGTCATAGCCTGCGACCCCCTCCACCTGCTCCCTCTCCAGGCACCGAGCAACCACCTCCTCCTCTGCGGTCAGGGTGACAGGACATGGGGGACCACCACCTGTGCCCCTCTCATACCTCCTGATGGAGGCCACCTTGTCCCTCACCTTGTGCCGCAGGTCATTTATTTTCTTTTGTATGTCCCCAGCAGTCCAGGTGGAGTAGCCCAGGACATTGACCCTGGCAGCAATCGACTCCAGGATGCCCTGCTTCCTCTCCCGGCTGGTCTTCCGGCTTTTTTTCCCATGGAGAAATTCATTCTCCGTCTCCATAGCCGGGATAATGACAGAGACCTCCTGGGTATTAAAGTTGAGGTTCCTCCTCTCTCTGGGGGTAGCGGGAGCAGCCATTACAGAGCAAAAGTATCTTCCCTGGGGTGGGGGGAAACGGAACTACTTTTGCGCCGGAATGGCGTTTCCGCCAGCGCTTTTAAGCGCCCAGCGGAACGCATTGCGCTGACGTTTCCCAGGAAGTGGTGCCGACGGAAGTTGTGAGCATGCGCACAAAGGGGGCGAGTGGAGCCTCACTCACTGCGCATGCTCCGTGGTTGATGCGCTGAACGTAAGCCTCTGCGCTGGGCTCCGCCCATCATTTACATATGATCACACCCACTTCCACTTGCGTCGGGTTACGCCAGCGCATTATCGTTACTCTGGCGCAAGTTTACGCGCAACTGCTATGTGAATTACAGGAATTGCGCTGAAAGGGTCTTCAGAGTAACGTAAATGAGAAGCGTTACTCCAGAGGAAAGATACTCTCATCTACCTGAATCTGGCCCCTTGTGTATCTCCATGTTAGGAAAGTGGAGTGTGTTGTAAGTTGGGAGTACTGAATGGACTTTGTCTGTATTGTGTATCATTGGGTTGTACTCCAGTTGGAGCCGCAGCCTTATTTTTCTTTTGATATTTCTGTAATAGTGTTGCTCACGAATATTCGTATTGCGAATATTCGGCTCGAATATGGCATATTCGAGTATTCGCGATATATTCCGAATTTCGCAGTGAATATTCGTATTTTTTCAATTTTTTTTTACAACAGATCACATCCTAGAGATCCCCATCGACGTCTAAAAGCATTGCTGGTATGATTAGAGACCTTGGGCCGAGTAGCTGCAGCGATCATTTTATATTGCCGAAAAATCGCAATGCGATTATTCGGCAATAGCGATATCGCGCGATTATTTTCTCCGCCCTATCTTCCGCCTCAGAGCGATTATTTCAGTTTCATTTTTAAAACAGATCACATCCTAGTGATCTCCTTCGACGTCTAAAAGCATTTCTGTTATGATTAGAGAGAGACCCTGGGCCGAGTAGCTGAAGCGATCGTTTTATATTGCCGAATATTCGCAATTATTTTGTATTGTAATATATCACGAATATTCTGAGCCAATCAGAGTGCTCCATTCCGCATTTGCCGAATATTCGCAATTATTTTGTATTGTAATATATCACAAATATTCTGAGCCAATCAGAGTGCTCCATTCCGCATTTCTCGAAATTTCGCAATTATTTTGTATTATAAAATATCACGAATATTCTGAGCCAATCAGAGTGCTCCATTCCGCATTTGCCGAATATTCGCAATTATTTTGTATTGTAATATATCACGAAATTCTGAGCCAATCAGAGTCTCCATTCCGATTTCTCGAAATTTCCAATTATTTTGTATTATAAAATATCAGAATATTCTGAGCCAATCAGAGTGCTCCTTCCGCATTTGCCGAATATTCGCAATTATTTTGTATTGTAATATATCACAAATATTCTGAGCCAATCAGAGTGCTCCATTCCGCATTTCTCGAAATTTCGCAATTATTTTGTATTATAAAATATCACGAATATTCTGAGCCAATCAGAGTGCTCCTTCCGCATTTCTCGAAATTTCGCATTCGCATTCGCAATAGCGAAATTTCGCAATCATTTCATTTCCAAAAAATATCGCGAATATTCGCATTTAGCGAATATATCTCCAATATTCGACTATATATTCGAGATATATCGCAAAATCGAATATGGCATATTCGGCTCAACACTATTCTGTAATGTCTGTAGAATTATACAATAAAATCTTTATAAAACAAAAAAAGTGTAAAAAATAAATAAAAACACAACAGTTTTTGACATGTACTTTATTTCAACTCCTCCAAGCCATAAATGCTGAATGGTCATCTCTCTTCCTGTTCGTGTTCTTTCCAGCACCCGCCGAGTTGATCACATGACATCATAGCGTCTACAATTATCAGGTCTCTTAACTTACATTTTGGGACCGGTAACACTTGGATAACGTTCTATAATGGATTATTTTTTTTTGGGAGGGGGGGGGGGGCCCTACACCGTTTTCTTCTTGCCAGAAGAGTTGAAACTATTATAGTTGCCAAGGGCGGGGCCAACTCAATATTGAATCTTCCGGACTAAGACTGGGGGGGTCATTAAAGGTCATGTGTAGGGTTGTCCAGATACCGATACTAGTATCGGGACCGATACCGAGCATTTGCCCGCGTACTTGTACTCGGTCAAATGCTCCGATGCTTCAGCCGATACCTGGACAGTCAGGGTGATCAGTGCGGTGGGGGAGTTACAAGCACCGATCACCGCTGACTGTCCTCGTATCCTCCTCCATGTCCCACTCCATACTGCCATCTCTTTTTCCATGCTCTTGCCGTGTGACCCCTCCGTGCTGCTGCCAAGTGACCCCTCCGTGCTGCTGCCGTGTCCCTCCATGCCGCCGTGTCCCCCCCTCCGTGCTGCCGCCGTGTCCCACTGCCGTGCCCCCCCTCCGTGCTGCCACCGTGTCCCCCCCTCCGTGCTGCCGCCGTGTCCCACTGCCGTGTCCCCCCCTCCGTGCTGCAGCCGTGTCCTGCCACCGTTTCCCCCCCTCCGTGCTGCCGCCGTGTCCCACTGCCGTGTCCACCCCTCCGTGCTGCCGCCGTGTCCCGCCGCCGTGTCTCCCCCTCCGCGCTGCTGCTGTGTCCTGCCACTGTGTCCCCCCTATGTGCTGCCGCCGTGTCCCACCGCCGTGTCCCCCCCTTCGTGCTGCAGCCGTGTCCTGCCGTCATGTCCCACCGCCGTGTCCCGCTGCCGTGTCCCCCCCTCCGTGCTGCCGCCGTGTCCCACCGCCGTGCTGCCGCCGTGTCCTGCCGTCATGTCCCACTGCCGTGTGACCCCTCCGTGCTGCTGCCAAGTGACCCCTCCGTGCTGCTGCCGTGTCCCTCCATGCCACCGTGTCCCCCCTCCGTGCTGCCGCCGTGTCCTGCCACCGTTTTCCCCCCTCTGTGCTGCCGCCGTGTCCCACCGCCGTGTCCACCCCTCCGTGCTGCCGCCGTGTCCTGCCGCCATGTCCCACCGCCGTGTCCCGCCGCCGTGTCCCCCCCTCCGTGCTGCCGCCGTGTCCTGCCACCGTTTCCCCCCCTCTCTGTGCTGCCGCCGTGTCCCACCGCCGTGTCCACCCCTCCGTGCTGCCGCCGTGTCCTGCCGCCATGTCCCACCGCCGTGTCCCGCCGCCGTGTCCCCCCCTCCGTGCTGCCGCTGTGTCCTGCCACTGTGTCCCCCCCTCTGTGCTGCCACCTTGGCCCCCCCTCCGTGCTGCAGCCGTGTCCTGCCGTCATGTCCCACCGCCGTTTTCCGCCGCCGCGTCCCCCCCTCCGTGCTGCCACCGTGTCCCCCCCTCCGTGCTGCCGCCGTGTCCCACCGCCGTGCCCCCCCCTCCGTGCTGCCGCCGTGTCCTGCCGTCATGTCCCACCGCCGTGTCCCCCCCTCCGTGCTGCCGCCGTGCCCTGCCACCGTGTCCCCCCTCCGTGCTGCCGCCGTGTCCGCCCCCTCCGTGCTGCCGCCGTGTCCTGCTGCCATGTCCCACCGCCGTGTCCTGCCGCCGTGTCCCCCCCTCCGTGCTGCCCCCATGTCCTGCCACTGTGCCCCCCCCCCTTCGTGCTGCCGCCGTGTCCCACCGCGGTGTCCCCCCCTCCGTGCTGCCGCCGTGTCCTGCCGTCATGTCCCACCGCCGTGTCCCCCCTCCGTGCTGCCGCCGTGTCCTGCCACCGTGTCCCCCCCTCCGTGCTGCCGCCGTGTCCTGCAGCTGTGTCCCCCCCTCCGTGCTGCCGCCGTGTCCTGCAGCTGTGTCCCCCCCTTCGTGCTGCAGCCGTGTACCCCGTCGGTGCTGGATGGAGACGATCTGTCAGGATGGAGAGCGGCGGTAGGAGCCCGTAAATCCGGCTCCTACCTTTTCCGAATGTACAGAGCCACTGATGACTCTGTACATTCACAGAACTGAAACATCATAAACTGTGATCACAATGTTTCAGTTTATGAATGGAGAGGAGCCGCTGTCTTCTCTTCATTCTTTTTCCGTGTAGCTGAGGCTGTTGAGAAAGGGACTGGGGGGGGGGGGGGGGAATCTGTGTCCCTAGTCCCTTTCTCTGTCTCAGAGGGGAGATGTCAAAGGTTTGTTAAGACCCCCAATATCTCACCAAAGCCCTCCCAACAGGGCTGATAAAAAAATAAAAAATGCAATAAATAATAAAAAAATTAATTGCAAAAAATAAATAAATAAATAAACACACTGACACTGTCCACCCCCCCCCCCCCACCCCCTGGAAAAAAAAGAAAGCTAAAAAAGTGGTATCGGGACAACCCTAGTCATGTGCGTGTAAAGACAGGTGTCCCAATACTTTTGACAATAATGTGTATCACAAGGCTTAGGAGAGACTATAAATGGTAAGGCAGAGTGATGTGTTCATGAAGAACTTCCTCTCAATGAAGACGGCCTTTAATTTAATAACCGGTTTCAAAGTCATCCAATTAGAGATTGCGAAGTGTAAATTACGAATGGTCTTCCATAGATTGTCTCTATAGAGGGAGGTGCTTTGTATACCTTGTCTCTATAGAGGGAGGTGCTTTGTATACCTTGTCTCTATAGAGGGAGGTGCTTTGTATACCTTGGGCCAGATTCACGAACAGTTAGGCTGGCGGATCGAGTGATCCGCCAGCCTAACTGTGGCTTTGAGCCGGCGTTTCTGTTTTCTGTAACCAGAAAACAAGAAACGCCGGGTTGAAGCTCCGATGCGAGCAGCGTAACTGAGTTTCGCCATCGCATCGTTACTTCAACTTAAAAATGGCGCCGGGGGCGTTCCCGCCGATTTACGCTCAAAAAATATGTTAATGAGCGGAAATCGGCAATTCACGATCGAAATCCGGCGCGACGCAATGACGATACGACGTTTCCGGACGGGATACGCGGCGCATAGATATACCTACATGGGGTTGGAGTATCCTATGTTAGGTATAGGCGTCGTCATCGCGTCGGGAAAAAAAAAAAAAACGTCGCTTGCGTAAAACGGTCATGAATGGGAATGTGACGTCATTGACGTTCATTCACAGATTTTGGAGCATGCGCACGGGGATGTTTTGACACTCGACGCATGCGCAGTACGTTGGCGGCGGGATCGCGCGTAGTTAGCATACTACACGCCCCGTACCCGCCAAATTTGAATTCCGCCGGCTCATTTGCGATGCGCTGCCGCAACTTTAGGAGCAAGTGCTTCGTGAATGACAGCACTTGCTGCTAAAATTTCGGCAGAGTAACGTAAATGAGAAGCGTTACTCCAGAGCAAAGATGCTCCCATCTACCTGAATCTGGCCCCTTGTCTCTATAGAGGGAGGTGCTTTGTATACCTTGTCTCTATAGAGGGAGGTGCTTTGTATACCTTGTCTCTATAGAGGGAGGTGCTTTGTATACCTTGTCTCTATAGAGGGAGGTGCTTTGTATACCTTGTCTCTATAGAGGGAGGTGCTTTGTATACCTTGTCTCTATAGAGGGAGGTGCTTTGTATACCTTGTCTCTATAGAGGGAGGTGCTTTGTATACCTTGTCTCTATAGAGGGAGGTGCTTTGTATACCTTGTCTCTATAGAGGGAGGTGTTTTGTATCCCGGAAGGAAGGCTCGGCCTTGCATGATAATGAGGTTAATAGAAGATGACGGAGATCTTTCTCATATGTACACAAGAATCTCCTCGCCATTCATCACTCGCCGGCCCCGGCGGCTCTAAGCGACACTCAATTATAGCGCTAGCATGGCGGTCCCAGAATCCCTCATATCTGTCGCTCAGCCCCCCCCCCCCCCCCCGATGTTCAGCAATTATCCCAAGTAATTAGATCTCGTCTTGATTAAGATGCCCTTGAGATTGTCCGCTGTCTAACCAGAAATCTTATATCATCAACCGGGGAAACGAGAACGTTTAATGACCTGGAACTCAACAGTTCTCCATCACACAGGTGGCTGCATCCAGATTGACGGGCCTCCCCCTATCTCAGCAATGCTAGCGGGCCTCCCCCTATCCCAGCAATGCTAGCGGGCCTCCCCCTATCCCAGCAATGCTAGAGGGCCTTCCCCTATCCCAGCAATGCTAGCGGGCCTCCCCCTATCTCAGCAATGCTAGCGGGCCTCCCCCTATCCCAGCAATGCTAGCGGGCCTCCCCCTATCCCAGCAATGCTAGTTGGCCTCCCCCTATCCCAGCAATGCTAGTTGGCCTCCCCCTATCTCAGCAATGCTAGAGGGCCTTCCCCTATCCCAGCAATGCTAGCGGGCCTCCCCCTATCTCAGCAATGCTAGCGGGCCTCCCCCTATCCCAGCAATGCTAGCGGGCCTCCCCCTATCCCAGCAATGCTAGCGGGCCTCCCCCTATCCCAGCAATGCTAGCGGGCCTCCCCCTATCCCAGCAATGCTAGTGGGCCTCCCCCTATCCCAGTAATGCTAGCGGGCCTCCCCCTATCCCAGCAATGCTAGCGGGCCTCCCCCTATCCCAGCAATGCTAGGGGGCCTCCCCCCATCCCGGCAATGCTAGCGGGCCTCCCCCTATCCCAGCAATGCTAGGGGGCCTCCCCCCTATCCCAGCAATGCTAGCGGGCCTCCCCCTATCCCAGCAATGCTAGCGGGCCTCCCCCTATCCCAGTAATGCTAGCGGGCCTCCCCCTATCCCAGCAATGCTAGTTGGCCTCCCCCTATCCCAGCAATGCTAGCGGGCCTCCCCCTATCCCAGCAATGCTAGCGGGCCTCCCCCTATCCCAGCAATGCTAGAGGGCCTCCCCCTATCCCAGTAATGCTAGCGGGCCTCCCCCTATCCCAGCAATGCTAGCGGGCCTCCCCCTATCCCAGCAATGCTAGTTGGCCTCCCCCTATCCCAGCAATGCTAGTGGGCCTCCCCCTATCCCAGCAATGCTAGTTGGCCTCCCCCTATCCCAGTAATGCTAGCGGGCCTCCCCCTATCTCAGCCTCCCCCTATCTCAGCAATGCTAGCGGGCCTCCCCCTATCCCAGCAATGCTAGCGGGCCTCCCCCTATCCCAGCAATGCTAGTTGGCCTCCCCCTATCCCAGCAATGCTAGTTGGCCTCCCCCTATCTCAGCAATGCTAGAGGGCCTTCCCCTATCCCAGCAATGCTAGCGGGCCTCCCCCTATCTCAGCAATGCTAGCGGGCCTCCCCCTATCCCAGCAATGCTAGCGGGCCTCCCCCTATCCCAGCAATGCTAGCGGGCCTCCCCCTATCCCAGCAATGCTAGCGGGCCTCCCCCTATCCCAGCAATGCTAGCGGGCCTCCCCCTATCCCAGCAATGCTAGCGGGCCTCCCCCTATCCCAGCAATGCTAGCGGGCCTCCCCCTATCCCAGCAATGCTAGGGGGCCTCCCCCCATCCCGGCAATGCTAGCGGGCCTCCCCCTATCCCAGCAATGCTAGGGGGCCTCCCCCCTATCCCAGCAATGCTAGTTGGCCTCCCCCTATCCCAGCAATGCTAGCGGGCCTCCCCCTATCCCAGTAATGCTAGCGGGCCTCCCCCTATCCCAGCAATGCTAGTTGGCCTCCCCCTATCCCAGCAATGCTAGCGGGCCTCCCCCTATCCCAGCAATGCTAGCGGGCCTCCCCCTATCCCAGCAATGCTAGAGGGCCTCCCCCTATCCCAGTAATGCTAGCGGGCCTCCCCCTATCCCAGCAATGCTAGCGGGCCTCCCCCTATCCCAGCAATGCTAGCGGGCCTCCCCCTATCCCAGCAATGCTAGTGGGCCTCCCCCTATCCCAGCAATGCTAGTTGGCCTCCCCCTATCCCAGTAATGCTAGTTGGCCTCCCCCTATCCCAGCAATGCTAGCGGGCCTCCCCCCTATCCCAGCAATGCTAGTTGGCCTCCCCCTATCCCAGCAATGCTAGTTGGCCTCCCCCTATCCCAGCAATGCTAGGGGGCCTCCCCCTATCCCAGCAATGCTAGGGGGCCTCCCCCTATCCCGGCAATGCTAGGGGGCCTCCCCCTATCCCGGCAATGCTAGCGGGCCTCCCCCTATCCCAGTAATGCTAGTGGGCCTCCCCCTATCCCAGCAATGCTAGTTGGCCTCCCCCTATCCCAGTAATGCTAGTTGGCCTCCCCCTATCCCAGCAATGCTAGCGGGCCTCCCCCCTATCCCAGCAATGCTAGTTGGCCTCCCCCTATCCCGGCAATGCTAGGGGGCCTCCCCCTATCCCGGCATTAGGGATGAGCTCCGCGTTCGATTCGAATGTATGTTCGACTCGAACATTGTCTGTTCGTACGTTCGACGAATTTCGAACAAAACGGGTATTTCATGCCAAATTCGAGTGACGCGCAACAGCCCATAATTCACTGCGGCGTTGCGCGCTGATGATTGGCAAAACATGCACTATGACCCCGTATGCTTGGCCAATCACAGCGCGCAAAAAACGGAGAGCCATAATTGGCCAAAGCCTGGGTGCACTTCACTAGCTAGATTCAGGATGGAGAGCGCATCTTTGTGCGGGCGTAGCGCATCCTATTTATGCTACGCCTCCGCAAAATCAGCGTACACGCCCCTAGCGGGCAACGTAGATATGCAGCTAAGATACGACGGTGTAGGAGACTTACGCCGGTCGTATCTTAGCAACAGTTAAGCGTATCTCAGTTTGAGAATACGCTTAAAGATACGACGGCGCGGTTTTGGACTTACGATGTCGTAAGTCTCACTGAATCCAGCTATACATTTGTACATTCTCTTCAAAAGGAACAGAAAGTGTAATTCTCATATCAATGTTGTCTGAAGACGCCGCTGACAGAGAGAGAGCGCAGGGGGCGGGGACATGCTCCAGTTAATAAAGGCGCCTTAACAACTTCGTCTCTTCCTAGCCTCTGACTCACAAGTTCCTTCAGAATGTCTTATTGTTGGTGAGGGCGGCTTTAATCGCAGCAAAGTGGAGCCCAGCTGGTCCCGGATCTCCATACATGGACCTGGAGATGGAAATGCTTCCTTGTACTCGTTGTTTGGGTGACTATTGGGAGGCGGATTACTGAAGGGTAGGGTGGTAGGTGGTGAGGCACCAGAAGGTGGCATCGCATTGCGGGGAGGGGGGATCGGAATCACCAGAAGGTGGCAGCACATGGAAGGGGGGTGATGGGAATCACCAGGAGGTGGCAGCACATGGAAGGGAAGGTGAGCGGAGGGACCAGAAGGTGGCAGCACATGGAAGGGAAGGTGAGCGGAGGGACCAGAAGGTGGCAGCACATGAACACAGGCTGTAGTGGAAATCTCCTCCTACCTGAACACTCAGACATTGGGCAGACCCTGCAGTTTATCATGTGCCCACGGTATACAGATCAGCCAAAAAGGTATATAATGGCAGCATTCTAATGTAAAAAGAAGATTTATAAGCTGTGGGCACTGCGGGGGCAGAGCTGTGGGCACTGCGGGGGGGGCGGAGTGGCGGCTGAACTATTTTCATATTACTGGCCGGGTATAGTAACACTTTAAGTGACTTTGAACGTGGCGTGGTTGTTGGTGGCAGACGGTCTGGTCTGAGGGGAACAGATACAGTACAATACAGGAGGGGTAACAGCAAATGTTATGTTGTCCTCTGTATATACCCCCCACCCCGCTACCCCCACCCTATTAGATTGTAAGCTCTTATGTATGTTATTGTATTGTCTCTATTTTTATATTGTAAGGCGCTGTGTAGACTGTTGGCTCTCTATAAATCCTGTATAATAATAATATATAATAATATATAAATCCTGTATAATAATATATATCCTGTATTATAATAGTAATAATAATAATAATAATAATAATAATAATATAAATCCTGTATAGTAAAAAATATAAATTCTGTATAGTAATAATATTATAATATATAAATTCTGTATAATAATATATATATATCCTGTATAATAATAAAAATAATAATAATACTAATAATATATAAATCTTGTATTATAATATTATTATTGTTATTATTGTTATTATTATTATTATTATTATTATTATTATACAGGATTTATATTATTATTATTATTATTATTATTATTATTATTTTTAATATAAATCCTGTATAATAATAATAATAATAATATATAAATCCTGTATAATAATAATAATAATAATAATAATATAAATCCTGTATAATAATAATAATAATAATAATAATAATCATATATAAATCCTGTATAATAATAATAATAATAATAATAATATAAATCCTGTATAATAATAATAATAATAATAATAATAATAATAATCATATATAAATCCTGTATAATAATAATAATAATAATAATAACAATAATACTAATAATATATAAATCTTGTATTATTATAATAATAATAATAATAATAATAATAATAATAATAATATGTGTGCACTGTCAGTCTGCGGCGAATGTACAAAGTGAAGGCAGTCGGCTTGTTTTATATTTCCTGTCTTTTTTTATCTGGAGGGATAATTCACCAGTCGCCGTGTCACCCCCTCCCCTCCCCCGCCCCGGAGGATTTACATCTGCGATTTTATCATCAAAGCAGTAAAAAGCAGAATAATTGGCGATGATCACTTCCATAAAGTTTAGGATGATAGCGGAACGTTAATAAGGTGAAGGTCTGATCGATCGGGGGAGGTGAAAGGTCGTAACCCCCGGCGCTGCGGATTGGAAAGCCGTATAGTTGGGTGCGGGGGAGATCGGCGCTCCCATCGATCGGACTATTAACAGCGCTAGACGGATTATATTGATGGCAAACAGCGATGTACAGAAGTCAAATCGCTCAGTTACTTAAAATAATATATTGATCGCCCATAAATCTCACTGCCTCCGCTGACATTTTATCTGCGCGCTTTATTGATCTCCGACAAAATGGCGGCGGCGGCGCGGTTGGGAGAACACTCGGGCTAATGGCAATTGGGTAAAGTGCTCGGGCTTTTCCATGGAACGATCCAGAGCCGATCCTGTAACCTCTCATAGGGACACGCGGCCTTTGATTCTTCCCCATCGATTGGTATTTTTCCCAATCTCACCGTATTGATCGCTCCGCGTGACGTCACGCGTCTCCCGCCGCGCACCTGACCTTGTATGCAATCAATAGAAGAAAACAAAATGAAACTATGTTGCAATAATTGTTTGATATCTCTGGAGGGGAAATACCTCTGGGGGTTCCCAACGATGAAGGCGTCCTTCAATCTATTGATCGATATTCATCATTTCCAATCACCTTTCTTAACCCTTTCCATGGCGCCGCTGAATTATTATGGCTCCGCCCACATATATAACTCTACCGCCATGCCAGGTGTGACCCTTCAAGGTTTACCCTACCTGACCGCCAACGGCAGTGGGAACAAAAATACATTGGCAGCACGGCGTAAAGGACGCGCAGCTTTGGTGAGTGATAACATGAAAACCTGGATTTATGTTCCCGCCATCCACCGGCGATCCAGAGCCGAAACCGCGATCTTTTTCCAGGATCTTCATCCCGGCTGCATCACGGAAAACATTCCCATTCTCCACTTTCCTGGAATTTTCTGACATTCTCTCCGCACCTTCCTCGCCCTCCCACAACTTCCGCGATTCTCACCCTCTCACCGCCGTGTGACGAGTGCGATTCACAAAGCAATTAGACCCTCATTAGATGTAACAACTTCCTAATCTAACGTTATTGTGCCAGAAACACGGCGAACGCCAACCTATCCGAGGAAATACCGGCACATGCCTATGTATGTTTACCCTGTGCAGGGCCGCCATCAGGGGGGTACAGGCATTACACCTGTAAGGGGCCCGATGGTCCCCAGGGGCCCGGCTGACCGCCCCCCCCCCTGTTTTTTTTTGCGTTTGACCCTTAACCTTTATAGACTTGCGGCAGGGGACCGCCCCCCCATTTTTTTTTTCTTTTGACCCCCCACCTTTAAAAACTGTTAGAGGCCCGCCCTCCCCATTTTTTTTATTATTATTTATTTATTTTTTCGTTTGACCCCCCTACCTTTAGAAACTGTCAGGGGACCGCTCCCCCCCCCATTTTTTTATTATTATTATTATTATTATTTTTTTTTTTTTTCGTTTGACACTTGCAGCAGGGGCCCACCCTTGCCACAAGTTTCTAAAGGTGGGGCAGCCAAACGAAAAAATAAATAAATAAAAATAATAATGATAATAAAAAAAAATTTAAAATATTTTTATTTTTATTATTATTATTTTTTTTTTTTTTTCGTTTGACCCACTCCACTTTTAGAAACTCACAGCAGGGGCCCACCCTCCATTTTTTTTTATTATTATAATTCCTTTTTCTGTCTGACCTCCAACCCTTAGCAACTGACGGCAGGGAGTGGAGAAGAGAGTACACTTTTGTTACCACAAATCCCCCCCCCCCCGCGTGTTTATCATCTCGCAGCAGGAGAGAGGGCCCTGCCTAAAGCTGTGTAAGGGGCCCCAAAATTTGTGATGGCCGCCCTGGCCCTGTGTGTATATCCAGGGCTGCCATCAGGGGGGTAGAAGCAGTACACCTGTAAGGGGCCCGGGGGTCCCCAGGGGCCCGGATGGGAACCCCCTCTTTTTTTATGTATTTTCTACAAAAATATATATATTTTTTTATATATTTTTATTTTAGTTTTTATTAAAGGGCCAATTTTTTTTCTTTTATTTTTTTTAGAGGTCCGGAGGGCCCCAGATGGCAACCCCCCCACCCCTTTTTTATATAAAAAAAATATCTTTTATATTTTTTTTTATTTTTTTTATTTTTATTTATACATTTTGTTTATATTATTTTTTTTATTTCTTTATATATATATATATATATATTTCTTTTTATTAAAGGGGCCAGAGGTTTTGTGTAAGGGGCCCCATAATTTCCGATGGCTGCCCTGTATATATCTACTGTGTATATACCGTCTGTGTACCCTGTGTATTGGCAGGGCAGCTATGTCAGATTTTGGGGCCCCTTACACAGTTTTAGGCAGTTTAGGCAGGGCCCCCCTGGAGCAGAGAACCAACCGGGGGGGGGGGGGGGGTGGGCGACCATTGGGCCCCTTAAAGGTGTAATACAAAAAAAGGGGGAGGGGGCCCTGGGAACCATCAGACCCCTTACAGGTGTAATGCAAGAAAACAAAAATGGGAGGGGGTCAGCCGGGCCCCTGGGGACCATCAGACCCCTTACAGGTGTAATGCAAAAAAACAAAAATGGGAGGGGGTCAGACGGGCCCCTGGGGACCATCGGGCCCGTTACAGGTGTAATGCCTGTACCCCCCTGATGGCGGCCCTGTGTGTATATATCTGCTGTATATAAATGTCCTGTGTCTGTATATCTTGTGTATATATGTCCCGGGGTTGCAGTCTGGAGACCTCTAGGGGATGGAGGTTTCTTGGTAGGGGTCCCGTTGCCCAAGGAACCTCTAAAGACCCCATTATTAGTTGATGGAGAAGTTTGGATCCCTCTGATTGGCCGCGGTTGGATCAATGTGTAATTAACACTCGCCGGCCTTTTACATTTAATCTCGCGTTCCATCAATAGTTAGGTAAGTGCCGCTTTCCGGGAGACGGAGAACCCGCCTGATAATTACGCCGTTCATTTCTGACCGATCGTCATCGTTTTTTTCTTCTCTTTAAGTTCATTTAGTGAAATCCTCGTCGCGGTTTATACGGGTCGGGAATCAATGTGTGTAATGAGACTCGGACGAAGGAATGGGAACGGGAGGCCAGTGAGGGAACGCCGGCCCCTCGCGTCTCGCCGCTGAACCCCCGCGCCCCCCGTCATCCGAGGAAGTACAAGGGTTCGGACGAGGCCAGCACAATATATTCTGAGTCTGAGAATTGCTGAAATAAATGTAATTATTATGAGAGGGCGGCACACAAGTCGCACTGTCCACAGCTTGGGGATCATCCGATCGGGAGGAAGTTACACTGGGGATGACTATGCTGATGAAGGGGTCTGCACTGGGGGTGACTATGCTGATGGAGGGGGTCTGCACTGGGGGGTAACTGTGCTGATGGAGGGGGTCTCCACTGGGGGGTGACTGCTGAAGGAGGGATTCTGCACTGGGGGTGACTATGCTGATGAAGGGGGTCTGCACTGGGAGTGACTATGCTGATGAAGGGGGTCTGCACTGGGAGTGACTATGCTGATGGAGGGGGTCTCCACTGGGGGGTGACTGCTGAAGGAGGGATTCTGCACTGGGGGTGACTATGCTGATGAATGGGGTCTGCACTGGGAGTGACTATGCTGATGGAGGGGGTCTCCACTGGGGGTGACTATGCTGATGAAGGGGGTCTGCACTGAGAGTGACTATGCTGATGGAGGGGGTCTCCACTGGGGGGTGACTATGTGACTCTGCACTGGGGAGGGTGACTATGTTGGGGGAGTTTTGCTGAGGAAAATTGGGTCTGTATTTAATGGAGGGGGGTCTGTACTGAAGGGAGGCTATAGTTGGCAGGGAGGGGTGACACCAACCCTAGTGACGCCACTGCATTAGTGCATTACTCTGTGCTGTGGTGTTCTGCCTATCTGGTGCGGTTAAGGTGCGTTCCTCTAGTGCCATTTAAATGATCGGCATACCGCAGTTCTTGCATTACCGTGCGTTTTCATAGGTGTGAAGCTGAACTCACTGAAATTAAGGCATTCATTTCTTTCCAGGCATAATCAACTACCTACCTTTCCCCACTCACAGCCCCCCCCCCCCCCCAGTCCGGTTCAGTCAATTATCATCAAGTCGGCTTTCATAAAACATTGATTTAATAACGGCAAATTAATTACAACGGGCTCCACACAAGTCCTTTACATGCCATCAAATTGACGGATATTTGCAATATGAGCCGCGGGCTCCCTTGTCAGAGGTCCTCTATAATCTAATCATTTCTCCAACCCCCATCATGTCGGGGGGGGGGGAAAAAAACATAAAGGCGGGGGTCAGACGATCTATGTTCTTCCAGCGAAAAGAGAATTTAATCCTTTAATGATTTTCATTAGATCGGCCACAAGTGCTTTAAGATCCTCGCCGTCACAGGGAGGAGGAAAAAATAAAACAAAGCGAAGAGCTTTTAAACTAATTGGAATAAGATGTCATCCCCGCTCCTCGCCTAGAGCCGTAATGAATTGGAAACATTTTTCTAGGTGTCATAGCTGAGAAATCCATTTCCGCCAGAAAATGAGACACAATTCACCTCCGAAGATAAGTATATTATAACCGGGGGCGCTAAAGAGGCGCGAGGCCTTCACCACGCATCAGAAGCCTGACTGGGGGTCCGTGTCTTACTAAGAGCTGTGTATGAAGTAATGCCTTAGATGTGGGGCGGGCCGTAGCCTACTCTTCTTCTCCTATGACTTTGGTGGTTGAGTGATGAAGCCATGGTGGGCAAATTTTAGGGTTGTCCATAGCTCTCAACTGATCCTCATTTGGAGGGACCTCTTGTGTTGGGAAGAGTGATTCTGTCAAAGTCACAAAAAATTGGCAAAATTTGGACAAAGTTGAGATGCTAAAAAGGCGCGAGGCCTTCACCACGCATCAGAAGCCTGACTGGGGGTCCGTCTCTTACTAATAGATGTGTATGAAGTAATGCCTTAGATGTCGGGCGGGCCGTAGCCTCCTCTTCTTCTCCTATGGTAGACATGGCCTTGGTGGTTGAGTGATGAAGCCATGGTGGGAAAATGTTAGGGTTGTCCATAGCTCTCAACTGATCCTCATTTAGAGGGACACCTGTGTTGGGAAGAGTGATTCTGTCAAAAGTCACAAAAAAAATTCCAAATTTTGGACAAAGTTGGGGTGCTAAAGAGGCGCGAGGCCTTCAGGACACGGCTTCTTCTCCTATGGTAGACATGGCCTTGGTGGTTGAGTGATGAAGCCATGGTGGGGAAATTGATAGGTTGTCCATAGCTCTGAATTGATCCTCATTTGGAGGGACCACTTGTATTGGGAAGAGTGATTCTGTCAAAAGTCTCAAAAAAAATTGCAGAATTTGGACAAAGTTGAGATGCTAAAAAGGAGCGAGGCCTTCACCATGCATCAGAATCCTGACTGGTGGTTCGTGTCTTACTAAGAGTTGTGTATGAAGTAATGCCTTAGCTGTTGGATGGACCCGTAGCCTACTCTACTTCTCCTACAGTAGACATGATCTTGGTAGTTGAGTAATGAAGCCATAGTGGGAAAATTGTAGGGTTGTCCAAAGCTCTCGATCGATTCTCATTTGGAGGGACTCTTGTGTTGGGAAGAGTGATTCTGTCAAAAGTCACATAAAAATTGCCAAATTTGGACAAAGTTGGGGTGCTAAAAAGGCGCGAGGCCTTCAGGACGGGCCGTAGCCTCCTCTTCTTCTCCTACAGTAGACATGATCTTGGTGGTTGAGTAATGAAGCCATAGTGGGAAAATTAATGGGTTCTCCATAGCTCTGAATCGATCCTCATTTGGAAGGACTCTTGTGTTGGGAAGAGTGATTCTGTCAAAAGTCACCCAAAAATTGAACCCTCCGGACTAAGACTGGGATGTCATTAAAGTTGATGTGCATGTAAAGGGAGGCGTCCCAATACTTTTGGTAATATAGTGTATATTAATTATTTATGTTTTATTCCTCCACAATACACAACTACTACACTTGGAAGGATCTCTCTGGCGGCTTCTTATCCCTTTTTCCCCTCCTTTGATCTTTTTGCTCATCTGGAAGCTCTTCTGATTCACACGCTCCATACGTTCCGCTTTCCACAAATAAAGCAAACATGTTACTTTGTTCTGAACGGGCGAAAGGTTCACTAGAAATAAAAGAGCCGCTAACCTGATACTAAATAAAAACATCACTAAGACCCGCTAAACGGAAATCTCATAGAAAAGAGAAGAAGCAACAAAATAAACGTGAGCCGCGCTCTTTCTTACATTGGGATCGGATTATTTTTGTATATTTGTGATGTTTTAGGCATCGTGTACAGAGGGCTAAAAAAACTTCCCTTTTACAGGCTTTGATATTTTTGTTATTAGGCTGTAAATGCGCCTCTATGTTAGCCTAGCCGTGCATGCATGGGCGTTCATCACCAGGGCATCACCAGGGCATTCAGGAGAGGAGCTTTTGGGCAGAAAAAACACTTGACGTGCTAAAACATGTGTAAACCAATGGCTAAAGGTGTTTTTTTTGGGGGGTGGGGGGGCGGCAAACAACCACCCCTCCCCCGGTTGGCCCTCCACCCAGGGACGCATCCCATCTAGATTGCAGGCGGGCGGGGCAGCGGCTGGGCTGAGGGCTCCTATGGGCAACAAGCTCCTATGGGTAGCAGGCAGCGGGCAGGTTGCGGGCTCCTATGGGTAGCAGGCAGCGGGCAGGTTGCGGGCTCCTATGGGTAGCAGACAGCGGGCAGGTTGCGGGCTCCTATGGGTAGCAGGCAGCGGGCAGGTTGCGGGCTCCTATGGGTAGCAGGCAGCGGGCAGGTTGCGGGCTCCTATGGGTAGCAGGCAGCGGGCAGGTTGCAGGCTCCTATGGGCAGGAGGCAGTAAGTGGGTTGCGGGCTCCAAAGCGTCACAGGCAGAGGGTGTGTTGCTGGCTCCTACAGGTGGTGGGCAGTGGGTGGGTTGTGGGCTCTTACGGGTGCCAGGCAGCAGGCAGGGTTGCAGGCCCCTATGAGTGGCAGGTATCGGGTGGGTTGTGGGCCCCTATGAGTGGCAGGTAGCAGGTGGGTTGTGGGCCCCTATGAGTGGCAGGTAGCAGGTGGGTTGTGGGCCCCTATGAGTGTCAGGTAGCAGGTGGGTTGCGGGCCCCTTTGAGTGGCAGGTAGCAGGTGGGTTGTGGGCCCCTATGAGTGGCAGGTAGCAGGTGGGTTGCGGGCCCCTATGAGTGGCAGGTAGGGGGTGGGTTGTGGGCCCCTATGAGTGGCAGGTAGCAGGTGGGTTGCGGGCCCCTTTGAGTGGCAGGTAGAGGGTGGGTTGTGGGCCCCTATGAGTGGCAGGTAGCAGGTGGGTTGCGGGCCCCTATGAGTGGCAGGTAGGGGGTGGGTTGTGGGCCCCTATGAGTGGCAGGTAGCGGGTTGGTTGCGGGCCCCTATGAGTGGCAGATAGCGGGTGGGTTGCGGGTTTCTACAGGCTCCTTCTGCCGTGTGGCTCCTCCCACCTCCTAAGTGTTCAATAGGATCACCTGTCCTTTCAGCCAATCAGGTGAAGGGTCTCAAGACCCACTTCCTGATTGGCAAGGAGGATAATCAGTGTGGTGATAGCGAATAATTCATTCACTATTGTCACACAAGTTGGTGGGATCGGGGTGCAGTGCTCTGCGCCCCAAGCCCACCCCTTTTTTGAAAAAGTGTACTGGGCACACCTCCTTAGTGCTATCAGCCTCCTTCTTCAAAAGACTGGGAGAAAGAGAAGCCACACAAGAAGATTCTGAAAGGAGGAGAGAGCAGAGTGACAGAGAGATGAGCTCATCACTGTGCTGCTTCTCTTTTCACTGTCCAATCACAAGCTAGGTTGAATGATAATAGCCAAAAGACTGAGGACATATTGTGGCAGAAATAAAATACTACCTCTGGATTGAAGGTGAATATTGCAGCAAAAGCTCTTTTTGTTATTGTATATTTTATTGGACTTTTATTTGGTTAAGTAAAATATAATTGGATCCATTTTTTTTGTCTGGCTGGTCTTCAGCGTTATGTTTTATTAATGATCGGGTCTATTTTTGAATAAATTGCAGAGAAAATTGCAAAGTGTGCGTTTCCTTTAAATAACGATCATTTCCTTCCCCCACCTTTGCGGCTGTCAGACTTCATTCCCGAGTCTCACAAACTCCCCATACAGTCTAATGGCAGCGCCAATTACTGCGGAATGTAACTTAAATCCACCTATACAACAAAACCGCAGTGACGTGACCCCGGCCGTAGGCGGCGAGTTATTTTGCGTTCTTCCTCACAATGAACCTTTTTACAGAAACCTTTTATTATTCCGGCTTCTTTGGGCTTTCATGTTCTGTTACGCTCTACAGTTGCACTCGATCGCCGCAGATTGCTAATTTGGATGCCCGGCGCCGTTATATCGCGGAATCAACCATTAAGATTGGGCGATTGCAGTTCATTTACATTCAGCAATTACCAGCCGCCTCACAAAGCCCATTGTTTAAACGTTTCTGCGATTTAACCCCTGTGACGGGCGAAGGGACTGCGGAGCTCCGAGGGAAGATATAAAACGCATGTAAACCGGGGCGGGGCTCGCCAGGCCTGTGAGGATTTCTGCGCTGTGCGTGATTTGTATGAGCGATCGCCCTGAGAGGCCGAAACCGTCTCTCCGCCAAGGAACTTGTCAATGTGGCAAATCAGCGCGATGACAGCGGCACGACTTCCGCAGACAGGAAACGCTGATAAACGTTGTATCTGTTATCCTGAAGAGGATGTGAGATTCACTCATGGAAGGCAAAGGGAGGCGAAGGGAGGTGAAAGAAGACGAAGGAAGGAGAAGGAAGAAGAAGGAAGAAGAAGGAAGGCGAAGGAAGGTGAAAGAAGACAAAAGAAGGAGAAGGAAGGCGAAGGATGGCAAAGGAAGAAGAAGGAAGAAGAAAGGCGAAGGAAGGAACGCAAAGGAAGGCGAAGGGAGGCGAAGGAAGGTGAAAGAAGACGAAGGATGGCGAAGGATGGCAAAGGAAGAAGAAGGAAGAAGAAGGAAGGCGAAGGAAGAAGAAGGAAGGAACGCAAAGGAAGGCGAAAAGAGGGGAAGGAAGGAGAAGGAAAGAGAAACAAGAAGGGAGGAGAAGGGAGGAGAAGGAAGGAGAAGGAAGGAGAATGGAGGCGAAGGAAGGTGAAAGAAAACAAAGGAAGGAGAAGGGAGGCGAAGGATGGCAAAGGAAGAAAAAGGAAGAAGGAAGGCGAAGGAAGGAACGCAAAGGAAGGCGAAGGGAGGCGAAGGAAGGTGAAAGAAGACGAAGGATGGTGAAGGATGGCAAAGGAAGAAAAAGGAAGGCGAAGGAAGAAGAAGGAAGGCGAAGGAAAGGAACGCAAAGGAAGGCGAAAAGAGGGGAAGGAAGGAGAAGGAAAGAGAAAGAAGAAGGGAGGAGAAGGAAGGAGAAGGAAGGAGAATGGAGGCGAAGGAAGGTGAAAGAAGACGAAGGAAGGAGAAGGAAGAAGAAGGAAGGCGAATGAAGGAACGCAAAGGAAGGCGAAAAGAGGGGAAGGAAGGAGAAGGAAAGAGAAAGAAGAAGGGAGGAGAAGGAAGGAGAAGGAAGAAGAAGGAAGAAGGAAGGCGAAGGAAGGAACGCAAAGGAAGGCGAAAAGAGGGGAAGGAAGGAGAAGGAAAGAGAAAGAAGAAGGGAGGAGAAGGAAGGAGAAGGAAGGAGAATGGAGGCAAAGGAAGGTGAAAGAAGACGAAGGAAGGAGAAGGAAGAAGAAGGAAGGCGAAGGAAGGAGAAGGGAGGCGAATGAAGGTGAAGCAAGGAGAAGGAAGGCGAAGGGAGGAGAAGGAACGAGAATGAAGGCGAAGGAAGGAGAAGGAAGGCGAAGGAAGGTAAAAGAAGATGAAGGAAGGAGAAGGAAGGCGAAGGGAGGCGAAGGAACGAGAATGAAGGCGAAGGAAGGAGAAGGAAGGCGAAGGAAGGTAAAAGAAGATGAAGGAAGGAGAAGGATGGCGAAGGAAGAAGAAGGAGGGTGAAGGAAGGTGAAGGAAGGAGATGGAAGGCGAAGGGAGGCGAAGGAACGAGAATGAAGGCGAAGGAAGGAGAAGGAACGAGAATGAAGGCGAAGGAAGGTGAAAGAAGGAGAAGAAAGCGAAGGAAGGCAAAGGAAAGAGAAGGGAGGCGAAGGAACACAAAGGAAGGCGAAGGAAGGAAGGAGAAGGGAGGCAAAGGAAGAGAAGGAAGGCAAAGGAAGGTGAAGGGAGGCGAAGCTAGGAGAAGGGAGGCGAAGGAAGGCAAAGGAAAGAGAAGGGAGGCGAAGGAAGGTGAAGGAACGCAAAGTAAGGCAGAGGAAGAAGGAAGGAGAAGGAAGGTAAAGGAAGGCGAAGGAAGGAAGAAAGGAGAAGGGAGGCGAAGGAAGGAGAAGGAAGGCAAAGGAAAGAGAAGGGAGGCAAAGGAAGAAGGAAGAAAGGAGAAAGAAGGTGAAGGAAGGCAAAGGAAAGAGAAGGGAGGCGAAGGAAGAAGGAGGAAGGCAAAGGAAGAAGCAAGGCGAATGGAGGTGAAGGGTGGCGAAGGAAGGTGAAGGGAGGCGCTTGCAGAATCCCTGATAGTACATTTAATGGTTCTCACAGAATCCCAGCCAGGACCTCTGACCCAAAGGGTATTTAGACATCAGCCATGGAAGTGTCTGGTTCTGTGTCTTCTCACCAGCTACCCCTTGTTACAAAGAGCCATAAAAGTTTCCCATGACATTGCCTAACCATTGCTGACCCAGACTGAACTAGCTACTCTCCCAACTGGAGCCAACCTTGAGCATTGCCAGGACCTGACTGGTCTCCTGCTGATCAGTGGTACTTCTAGGTATGAGGGAGGATGTGTCCTTCTCTTATAGATGGATTGCTCAGGCCCAGTGGCCATACACCAGGCCTCTTCATGGTCACGTGAGTAGGGTGATACTTCGCTAATCCTGTCTAATCTCCAACAGCATCCAGGACAGTTGGGTGGTGGGGGAGTCGGCTCTTTAATTAGGCAAATTAGGCGGTCGCTAAGGCCTCACACTTACAGGGGCCTCACAGTCACCTAACTTGCCCAATGCATTAGCCCAGTTTTGAGGAACAGGGGACCTGAACGCTGCTGTGCTTAGGCAGCGTTATGAGCCCTGACTCAGGAGCGGGGCTGCCCGTGTCTCTAACAACCAGTAAATATCGGTGACACCACCCCTTGTGACGTCAATGACCCAGCATGCCCTCAGTCAGTGTAGACACAAGGGGCGGGTCCACCCGGTGACATTACCCCTTAGTTATTAAAGAGCAGGATCTGGGGGCCACCTTGTTAAAGGGGCCCACAAAATGTAAATGTGATCGCTAAAGATGATTACAGAGCTGAATTACCCTATTTATCGGGGTATTGCGCGATGCGGCGTATAGCGTGCACCCTCAACCTAGAAGGGAAAAAAAAATTCTTACAGTTTAAATGCCCCTCGTCGGTGTCTTGCCCGGCGTCGATCAGCGGCTTTGTCTGGTCCGGCGTCTGACTACGGTCTCGGCGGCCGCGCTGTGAGCCGATCCCCGCTTCCCGCGCTGTTTGAACGCCGCCGCCGACATATACCGAGCACAGTACACTCGGGCACGCTCGGCCAGGCTCGGCTCCTGACCGCGAGGTGAGCCGAGCCTGCCCAAGTTTACTGCACTCGGTATATGACAGCGGGGGTTTTCAAACGCAGCCCGGGACGCGGGGATCGGCGTATATCGCGCACCCGCGATTTTCCCCTCATTTTAAGGGGAAAAAAGTGCGCCGTATACACCGATAAATACGGTATGTATTTTTATATCTGTCTGCAATTCAGCTTTAAGGTAGCCTGTAATGGTCACCACCGTTTGCGACCTTCCATCCACCCACGACAGCTTATACGACACTCCAACCAACAGGACCCGATCCATCCCATTTCCCCAGAATCAAGACGAGACTCAGCTCTGTACTTGTTCCAAAATGTATGAACGCTTTAATGGTTTCTTAGCTTGCTTATATATCCAGTACAACATATTAAAGTTAATCACAGGAACAATGAGTTGCCCTTCAATCCACATCTTTAGACAGACGGCCTGTCTCCAACAGAAGGGTATTTACACCTGATAATCAAAAGGCTTTAAACAGTGTTATCACACAATGAAATGTCTTTTACCTGTTACACAACCACATTCCTTTACTAAACATAATTGACATGCTAATTCAATACACCTGAAGAGAGACTGATCTTTAGTACAATACACAATCTTTTAAGCGTAAACACAGAGCCTCACACAATGGACAATGAAATGTCTAGGAGTAGATGCAATTAACACCTTTCAAAAGCATGTGTCCCCACATTGAATAAGCCAACAACTTGTGATATCTCAAGACATCCTGCAAACATGAATTATTATTAATGTCCCATCCCATGTAATACATGAATTATGATTTATCATTTATTAGCCACCCTACGCCCAAAAGGGGCACAGGGTGAACTTAGACCCACGAGTTCTTAGGGCCGCTGTCAACGAATCACAACTTATGGAATGCACCACAACACACAGCATTCAAAAACATACTTTAAACTGAATTGTCCCGCGTTTTACCTGCATTACCACAACAGAGATTTAACGTAAGCAAGGGAAAAGACACAGCGCCCCTAAGTGCAGTGTTAGGAACCGTTTCATTATAAAAGGCAGTGAACATTCTAGGAGCACGAGTCGGAGCGCACGCATTGTAAACAATGATAATCCTGCAGTGAAATGCTGGGGTGCTATCTCCGTGTTTCCGGGGTGCACACGGGTGGATTCCAGCACTCGCAGCCTAATTGGAAGAGCAGGGAACGCAGACAAACCAGGGATGACGTCACTTCGGGGTGCTTCACGTTCGGAGCATGCTTTAAGGTAGCCTATTTATTTCGAATGGGCTGTCAACGAATCGCAACACATTGGCACCCGCTTTTTCTTTTTTCTTTTTTTACACAATGCGCCACAACGCATGATCGGTTTATGACCCCAAACCAGTCATAGTTATGAAGAGGTATTCCTTGTCTATCCGCGCCCGTGGTCGTGCGTTTGGACGCAGCATGTAAAAGACGAAATAACGGTCTCCTCGCCGCCGCTGTGCTCTGAATTGGCCTCGGCTCTCCTCCTGTTTTTCTTTTGCTTTATTGGAACACATTTCCTCGCCGTTTGCGGCTCTCGCTGTCATCTGGTCAGTTTCCCCTGCAGAGTGGAATAAAAAAACAACAACAATATTGTGTCCTGGTATCCTGGCAGCGTTGCTTCGCTGTTATTGCCGACATAAATTTGTGCTAATGCTCCGATCGGGAGCCGTAACGTTCGCCAGAAATGAAGCTGATTATGAAACTTTTGTAACTGGCCCTCCGACATAAACTAGCCGTCCCCGCAGGCGGATTTAACAGGCGGACGGGGCGCCGCGTGAGGAATGAGAATGGATCACACGGATCCACAAAACAATAAGCAGCTTGAAATACCGTGTAATGGGTTCCGGCGGATCGGCGAGGGCGCAGTCAGGGGACGCTCAATATTAAACGACAACCACACTGTGTCAGTTCCCCCCCCCCTTTTTTTAAGCCCCATCTTGATTAAACGGTGCATTCTGGGTAAATCGCTGAAGTCAGTGGTTCTCTGCGAAGACACGTTTGTAACCTACTCACTCAGGCTCTCTACTTCGGTGCCATTTTGGTACAACCGCACAGACCGGGGGGCAGGTAACTCTCCACCCTACCCTACAACCGCACATACCAAGGGGGGGCATGGAACTCTCCGCTCTACCCTACAACCGCACATAACAAGGGGGCAGGGAACTCTCCACCCTACCCTACAACTGCACATACCAGGGGGGGGGGCATGGAACTCTCCGCTCTACCCTACAACCGCACATAACAAGGGGGCAGGGAACTCTCCACCCTACCTACAACTGCACATACCAAGGGGGGGGGCATGGAACTCTCCGCTCTACCCTACAACCGCACATAACAAGGGGGCAGGGAACTCTCCGCCCTACAACCGCACATACCAGGGGGGGCAGGGAACTCTCCGCCCTACGAACGCACATACCAAGGGGGGGCAGGGAACTTTCTGCCCTACAACCGCACATAACAAGGGGGCAGGGAACTCTCCGCCCTACAACCGCACATACCAAGGGGGGGCAGGGAACTCTCCGCCCTACGAACGCACATACCAAGGGGGGCAGGGAACTTTCTGCCCTACAACCGCACATACCAAGGGGGGGCAGGGAACTCTCCGCCCTACAACCGCACATACCAAGGGGGGGCAGGAAACTCTCCACCCTACAACCGCACATACCAGGGGGGGCAGGGAACTCTCCGCCCTACGAACGCACATACCAAGGGGGGGCAGGGAACTCTCTGCCCTACAACCGCACATACCAGGGGGGGCAGGGAACTCTCCGCCCTACGAACGCACATACCAAGGGGGGGCAGGGAACTCTCCACCCTACAACCACACATAAAAAGGGGGCAGGGAACTCTCCGCCCTACAACCGTACATAAAAAGGGGGGGCAGGGAACTCTCCACCCTACAACCGCACATAAAAAGGGGGCAGGGAACTCTCCGCCCTACAACCACACATAACAAGGGGGGCAGGGAACTCTCCACCCTACAACCGCACATAAAAAGGGGGCAGGGAACTCTCCGCCCTACAACCGTACATAAAAAGGGGGGGCAGGGAACTCTCCGCCCTACAACCATACATAAAAAGGGGGGGCAGGGAACTCTCCACCCTACAACCGCACATACCAAGGGGGGCAGGAAACTCTCCACCCTACAACCGCACATACCAAGGGGGGCAGGGAACTCTCTGCCCTACAACCGCACATACCAGGGGGGGGCAGGGAACTCTCCACCCTACGAACGCACATACCAAGGGGGGGCAGGGAACTTTCTGCCCTACAACAGCACATACCAAGGGGGGGCAGGAAACTCTCTGCCCTACAACAGCACATACCAAGGGGGGAGTGGGAACTCTCTGCCCTACAACGTCACATACCAAGGGGGGCTGGGAACTCTCCGCCCTACAACCGCATATAACAAGGGGGGCAGGGAACTCTCCACCCTACAACCGCACATAAAAAGGGGGCAGGGAACTCTCCGCCCTACAACCGTACATAAAAAGGGGGGCAGGGAACTCTCCGCCCTACAACCGCACATAAAAAGGGGGCAGGGAACTCTCCACCCTACAACCGTACATAAAAAGGGGGGGCAGGGAACTCTCCGCCCTACAACCGTACATAAAAAGGGGGGGCAGGGAACTCTCCGCCCTACAACCGCACATAAAAAGGGGGCAGGGAACTCTCCACCCTACAACCGCACATGAAAAGGGGGCAGGGAACTCTCCGCCCTACAACCGTACATAAAAAGGGGGGGCAGGGAACTCTCCGCCCTACAACCGTACATAAAAAGGGGGGGCAGGGAACTCTCTGCCCTACAACCGCACATACCAAGGGGGGCAGGAAACTCTCCACCCTACAACCGCACATACCAAGGGGGGGCAGGAAACTCTCTGCCCTACAACCGCACATACCAGGGGGGGGGCAGGAAACTCTCCGCCCTACGAACGCACATACCAAGGGGGGGCAGGGAACTTTCTGCCCTACAACAGCACATACCAAGGGGGGGCAGGAAACTCTCTGCCCTTCAACAGCACATACCAAGGGGGGAGTGGGAACTCTCCGCCCTACAACGTCACATACCAAGGGGGGCTGGGAACTCTCCGCCCTACAACCGCATATAACAAGGGGGGCAGGGAACTCTCCACCCTACAACCACACATAAAAAGGGGGCAGGGAACTCTCCGCCCTACAACCGTACATAAAAAGGGGGGCAGGGAACTCTCCGCCCTACAACCGCACATAAAAAGGGGGCAGGGAACTCTCCACCCTACAACCGTACATAAAAAGGGGGGGCAGGGAACTCTCCGCCCTACAACCGTACATAAAAAGGGGGGGCAGGGAACTCTCCGCCCTACAACTGCACATAACAAGGGGGGAAAATATGAGTGATAAACCTCTGCGCTAATTTCACATAGCATAAACAATTGCAACAACCACCATTTTATTCTTCAGGGTCTCTGCTTTCAGAAACAAATCAAATATATATATATATTTCTGAAAGCAGAGACCCTGAAGAATAAAATGGTGGTTGTTGCAATTTGTTATGCCATGTGAAATTAGCGCAGATGTTTATCACTCATTATTTCGGTAACAAATACCGTTAATTAACTTAAACTAACTTAAATGAAATGAACAAATAAGTTAATTTTAGAGCACATAAACACAACATAATACCAATTTTTGGGGGGGGGTAAAAAAGTTCCCAAAATTGTCCATCGGTGATTCTTTAAAAGCCTTTACAGGTCATCGGTTTATAATTAACCTTTGATGATGACCGTAGAATTATTGCTTTCACTTGTAGCATATGTGGCGATACCGAGCATGTGTGGGGCAATTGTCATCTTTATACATAGGTGCACCTAATGCACAAGTTTACATTCATATTCATGTGTTTTTATTTTATTTAACCTTATTTATTTAAATTTTTTAACTTTAATGCAATCACATAGGGGGAAGACATCAAGGATTAATCAGACCCTGATGTCAGTCCATTGAAGGTCACCATACATGATTGGCTTATTCCCCGGCCAAAGTGGGGAGTGACGGTGCTGAAGCAGGCCGTAAACAGAGTTCCACCCAAAAATGGAACTTCCGCTTTTCGGATTCCTCCTGCCCTCCGGGGAAGGGGAGGAGCAGATATCTGTCTCATACAAGTATATTTTCTCCCACTCCTAGCAAATGATCGCTGCAGAATCTGCAGCAATCTACACCATGTCCGGTGCCTCCCGCTTTCTTCAAAGAGACACACAGGTCCCAAAAGACAGCAGGGACCACTCAGAACAGGCAACACGACTCGCGCATGCACAATAGAGAACCAGGCTGTGAAGGTTTCACTTCCTGATTCCCTTACTGGGAGAGATCGGCTTCGGGAGAGGAGATCGTGAGCTCCCTGGACAGGTAAGTGTCCTTATATTAAACGTCAGCAGCTGCAGTATTTGTAACTGCTGACATTTAATATTTTTGGGGGGCGGAACTCTGCTTAAAAGTGATACTAATGTCTTTGTTTAAAAATAACAAACATGTCATACTTACCTGCTCGGGTCCCTTGCTGGTGCTTCTGGTTCCTCCCTCCTGCTGCTATGGGGTGCACCCGAGCTGAGCCACTGCTTCCTGTGTCCATTCAGACACAGAGCCGTGGTTCGGCCCCGCCCCTTCTCTTTTCTTATTGGCTCACTGACTTTGATTGACAGAAGTGGGAGTGAATGGCGTTGCGCTGCCGTCTCAGCCAAACGGGAGGGAGAGTTCCGGCCATCCGAGCGGAGCCACTGCTCCCTGTGTCCATTCAGACACAGAGCCGTGGTTCGGCCCCCGCCCCTTCTCTTTTCTCATTGGCTCACTGACTTTGATTAACAGAAGTGGGAGTGAATGGCGCTGCGCTGCCGTCTTAGCCAATCGGGAGGGAGAGTTCCGGGCATCCAAGCCTAGACACTGCTCCGTGTGTCCATTCAGACACCTCTTTTCTCATTGGCTCACTGACTTCGATTGACAGCAGCAGGAGCCAATGGTGCGGTGCTGTGCTGCCGTCTCAGGAGGGAGAGTCCTGGGCAGCTGAGACTCTCCTGCAACATCGCTGGACCAATAGGGTGCTCAGGTAAGTATTAGGGGGGCTGCTGCACACAGAAGGCTTTTCATCTTAATACATAGAATGCACCTTCTGCCTTTACAACCCCTTAAATGAGACGTTCATCAGTACCGATTTATTCTACAAGAGAATGATCTCCACTGATCTGCCTTCGCTCTCCCCACTTACAGCCTCCTGGGCAATCAGGAGGGACAGATGAATCCGGGATATATGGTGGACGCGGGTACCGCACGCATCACTAGCAGCTAGAAGTCCATTTTCAGGCTGCTGTTACATCATGCTGGCAACAGTGAAAGGGTTAAAGACTTTGCAAGTCCTGTATAGAAAAATATCTGTTACTCCGCACAGAAACGCACTCGGCTGTACGCTGACAACACGCAGAATGTTTGTAGACTGAATGGTGTGAATATTGTTGATGTATATTGTGACATCAGGAATTTGTGGACACAAACTTGTAAAGTTTATGGGAGGTTCTCTTTAAATGTTGGCACCAGTGGGTCCTCCTGGGTTGTGTATTCTTAGACTTGGACATTTTATGAAGGGAGAGAAGGAGAGGAAGACCATTGATACTTCCTATCCTCCTTGTCAGGAAATGTACCCCCCTCCCCCCACACGTGTCCTGCAAGGTCTGATTTTTGGACACATCATTGAAATGCTCTTTGCATAATCTGAGCCGTTACACAATCATCTCTTTCACAAAAAAACCTGCCCCCGCTATCGGAGAGAAGTGACTCCGGGGTATTAATGACACCGGGCGCCCGCCCTTCGCTGTGATCATTTCATTCATGCCGAGAAGTTTGACTTTCTGTCCGGCTCGGAGTGGATGGTTATTGATGAGATCTGCGAGTGGTAATTAATATTTTCATGTTCTCCCGCTTGTCTCCGGGCAAACGGGCATTTGCATGAAATTGCTGAGAGTGAAGTGATGGCGAGGTGACCCTTCCATCCTCATTTACTGAATGGACGTCTCTAATGAATGATCCAACGAGACACTACGGGAACCTGCATAGAGGAGAGGATGGAGGGAGAGAGAGGAAAGAAAGAGAGTGAGAGGGGGGAGAGGATTAGGGAGAGAGACCGATAGATGGATAAAGAGAGAGAGAGAGCGAGAAGAAAGAAAGAAAGAAAGAAAGAAAGAAAGAAAGAAAGAAAGAAAGAGAGTGAGAGAGGAGAGAGGATTAGGGAGAGAGAGAAGAAAGAAAGAAAGAAAGTGATAGAGGATTAGGGAGAGAGACCGATAGATGGATAGAGAGAGAGAAAGAAAAGGGAGAGAGAGGAAAGGAAGTGAGAGAGAGAGGAGAGAGGATTAGGGAGAGACCGATGGATAGAGAGAGAGAAAGAAAAGGGAGAGAGAGGAAAGAAAGAGAGTGAGAGAGGAGAGAAAGATTAGGGAGAGACCGATAGATGGATAGAGAGAGAAAAAAGGGAGAGAGAGGAAAGAAAAAGAGTAGGAGAGAGAAAGGAGTGGAGGATAGAGAGAGGGGGAGAGGAGACAAGCTTAGGGAGAGACTGATAGATGGATAGAGATGGAGAGAAAAGGGGGAGAGAGAGGAATAGATAAAAAAGGAGGGGGAGAGAAAAAAAGGAGAAGGGGGAGAGAATTTGAGAGAAGGAGGGGGAGAGGATGGCAGAGAGAGAAAGAAAAAAAGGAGGGAGAGAGAACTAGAGAGAAGAAGGAAAGACAGAGAGTAAGAGTGGAGGGTAGAGAGAAAGGGGATTAGGAAGAGAATGATTGATAGATGAATAGGGAGCGAGAGAGAGAGAGAGGGGGGGGGAGAAAGGAAAGAAATAGGGAAAGAAAAAAGAGGGAGGGAGAGAGAATTAGAATTTGAGAGTGGGAGGGGAAGAGAATGGGAGAGAGGGAGGAGAGGGAGAAAGAGAGATGGAGAGGATGGGGGGAGAGAGGGATAGATAGATACAGTAGAACATCGGATTGAGAGTAGCGCAGTCAACGAACGTTCCGCAATATGAGCACTCTGTATTTTTTTAAATCCTAACTCGGTTTGAAACTTTTGTCTTGCAAAAATAGCAGGATTCAGGCCAAATTGTTGTGCAGTACCGCGTTTGGCCTGAGGTGGGGGGTGCCACAGCCGAACAGTGCCGATATCAGTCGATTTATATTTGGTTTTGTGCACCTTCACCTGATGCAGCTTGTTACATTTGGTTATTAATATTTTGTGTTGTAATTATTTATTTAGTAGCGCTGTATTTATAATTTTAGATATCAGTCGATCGGTGCCGTTCGGAGCTGCTCGGAAAGACATGGAAATATTCCATTCCTGAGCCTTTCCGAGGTCAGCTGAGCTGTCCTCGGGCCTTTTCGGCTCTTTCCGAGGCTCTCTGGTGCCCCCCACCTCTGGCCACATGCGGTATTGCATGCCATTGAAGTCAATGTGGAACAAATTATTTTTGTTTCCATTGACTTCAATGGGAAAACTCTCGTTGATATGCGAGTGCTTTGGATTACAAGCATTCTCCTGGAATGGATTATACTTGAATTCCGAGGTTTCACTGTAGATAGAAAGATAGAGATATAAACAGACAGATAGATAGATATGATGGGGAAGGGAGGGGAGAGAGCAGGAGAGGATAGTGGGGGTGAGTGAGGAGGGGGGGTAGGGCAGAGAGAGAGGAAGAGAGGGGGAAAGAGGGAGGGGATTGGGGAGAGGAAAGAGATAGATAGATAGATAAGTAGATATGGGGAGGGAGAAGAGAGGGAGAGAGAGCACAAGGGGGGTTGAGGGAAGGAGAGAGAAAAAGGATAAAAGGGAATGACTGAGAGAGGAGAAGGAGAAGGGGAGGATAAGGCGGGGGTGAGGACGAGGGGTGAGGGCTAGAGACAGAAAGAGAGAAGGAGAAACAGAGGGGAAGGAGAAAAGAAAGAGTGGATGGGGAACAGAGGGAGATAAAGAGCCAGAGAGAGGTTGTGAGAGAAAGTAAGAGGTCAGAGAAAAGAGAAGAAGGTTGGAAGATGAAAGAGACAGGGAGAGGGGAGAGAGAAATAGGTTTGGAGGGGTGACACCATGAAAACATTCTGGCAGTGTCAGCACCCCAATCTTTAATCATGGCGATGAAGTATGGGGCCCGTCACCTACCACATCCAGCCAGAACCAGCAGAAATTTTGTACGCAGGACTCTATGCACATCCCCTGCGTCAATGGAAGCACCTCATACGGGGCTTGTTGGCTGGGCACATTTCATGTACAGAAGACAGCATTGTCATATACCGGACACTTACACAGAAGCCCCAACACATCCCATCATAAAACTGTGCACCCCACAATTCATCAGTGCCCCATCCATCCCATCATAAAACTGTGCACCTCACAACAATTCATCAGCGCCACATCCATCCCATCATAAAACTGTGCACCCCACAACAATTCATCAGCGCCCCCATCCATCCCATCATAAAACGGTGCACCCCACAACAATTCATCAGCGCCCCCATCCATCCCATCGTAAAACTGTGCACCCCACAACAATTCATCAGCGCCCCCATCCATCCCATCATAAAACGTTGCACCCCACAACAATTCATCAGTGCCCCATCCATCCCATCATAAAACTGTGCACCCCACAACAACTCATCAGCGCCCCATCCATCCAAAATTTTCAACAATTTAGCTTAACAAAAATAATGCATAAAATCCAATCCAAAAATAAATAGGTCAGGGAGCGGAGGAAGAAATGATAAACTCCCGGAGACCAGATAATAACAGGGAGACCACAACCTGGCCTCATACCTGAAGAATCTAGTCCTGTGCAGACTGAGTGCCAACAGCCTGGAAATTGGGACAACACAGGCAGACCTACAAACCCTGGGAGGATGGTCTGTGCCCACTGAGTGACCAGGGAGCCTGGAGGAGGGTCTGTGCCCGCTGAGTGACCAGGGGAGCGTGAAGCATAGTCTGTGACAGCTGAGTGACCAGGGGAGCCTGGAGGATGGTCTGTGCCATCTGAGTGACCAGGGAGCCTGGAGGACGGAGTCCAGGTCCTTCTATTGTGCTTGAAATGCTCATCAGTAAAGGACACTCACTCCCCAAACCTCTCCTCTCCCATCCTGGACCTGAAAACAGATCTCAATCATTCTTTTTTTATTAATAAAATATAAAACCTGGTAATAATGACTTGAATCCCAACCAAGCATCTAATGGGGCTGTTGGATGGGACCCAGTAGAAGAGTAACATGCAGAACTCTAAGTACCCGGAGTTTACAATGGAAATGAATCCAGCATCTGCCAGGCCGAGGGAATTAGACAATGAAAAATACAAATAAATTGTTTTACCTTTGCCGAGGACATGCGGAGGAGGCATCTGGGAGTCCAGACGTCCATCCATCCTCCATCAAATCAGCCTCACTAAATAGTTTTCTCCGGGTTCTGCCAGGAAAGTGTTCCAGGCAACCAGAAACCGCACACCAGCAAAGCAAATCAGAAACTCCGCTTTTCCCATTTTATATTTTTAGAGAATCCAACCAACCGTCCGTCCATCCGTCCATCCATCCGTCCACAGACCATTCTACTGTTGAGTACATGAACATGTGACCAACTCAATGTATGTAGCCTTAATAAAGGACTCCTTTAAGGGGGTTCACACAACTTCACATGTGGCTCAAAGCAGGGGTTCCGCTGTTTCCTTGTTCACCGTTTCAGGTCCGATTTTAGCACAAATTTTTGTCTGAATTTGGACCTGAAACAGACCAAAAGATGCTCAGGACCCTCTGTAAAAAAATTCACACCGGAATCACAGCGGAGATATGTGAACCGGCTCCATAGAGAGCCAGGCAAAATCTGCGGGGCACCCATCCTCCAATTCACAATAGTGTGTACCCAGCCTTAACCCTCCTCCTCCCCTTGAATTGACCAACACTAACACCTCCCGACCTCCCGCCCCAACTTCCTACTTGCCTCAGAGGCAGAAAAGGGTCCTAATGTGCTGTCCTCGAGTGGGGGCTGGTTCTCTTAACATTTTTGGGGGGCACAAACAAACTCAACAGAAAACATCAATTGTTGCCAGTGTGCCCATCAAATGCAACCACTTAGCCCGTCAAACGCAGCCACGGTGCCCGTCAAACGCAGCCAGTATGCCCATCAATTGCAGCTACTGTACCCATCAATTGCTGACACTGTGCTCATCAATTGCAGCCACAGTGCCCATCAATGGATGCCACTGTGCCCATCAATTGCAGCCACTGTGCCATTAAATGCAGCTACTGTACCCATCTATTGCTGACACTGTGCCCAACAATTGCCGCTACTGTGCCCATCAATTGCAGCCACTGTGCCATCAATTGCAGCTACTGTACCCATCAATTGCTGACACTGTGCCCAACAATTGCTGCTACTGTGCTCATCAATTTCAGCCACAGTGCCCATCAATGGCTGCCACTGTGCCCATCAATTGCAGCCATTGTGCCATCAAATGCAGCTACTGTACCCATCTATTGCTGACACTGTGCCCAACAATTGCCGCTACTGTGCCCATCAATTGCAGTCACTGTGCCCATCAATTGCCGCTACTGTGCCCATCAATTGCAGCCACTGTGCCATCAATTGCCGCTACTGTGCCCATCAATTGCTGGCAGTGTGCATCCCTTACCTGTCGGGAACTTACCTGTCTCAGTGGGGCACCGGGGCACGGTCCTCGATATCTTCTCCCGTCCTCTCTTTCTGTCCTCTGCTATGATTGGACGCCTAAAAGGTCATCCAATTACAGCGCCTGTCTTTTGAATATTCAACCGCTTTCCTAACACAACACTGAGTGAGCTGCGAGCGCCCAGCATGGCTATGGCTCTAATCAGGTTCTTTCAAAAAATACCCTGCAACTGTAATTCAAAGGAGATAGGTGGCAGGAGAGAGAGGGCAGCGCCCATGCGCCCCTTATGGACGCACCACCACCACTGTCTACTCCAATGTTTCTCAACTCCAGTCCTCAATACCCCCCAACAGGTCATGTTTCCATTATTTTGCACAGGTGATTTGATCAGTTTCACTGCCTTAGTAATTACCGCAGCCATTTCATCTAAAGGGAAATCCTGAAAACACGACCTGTTGGGGGTACCCGAAACATTAGTCTACTCCACCCTTTACACCCCGGTCTGCTTGTATGGGGCCCTATGAATATAGGTCATACCCGGCAATAAACCAGCCATTGCTCACTCCTTCCCCCAGGTATAGATTTCGGGGATGTCATGCTAATACTTGTTAAGTCGGTGACCTGGAAAAAGTGTGTGCATATCAGGTATCCTGACACTTTACTGGCTGCATGCTTGTTCTAGGTCAGGGACTCATTAATTATTGATGGAAGGAGAAGGTTGGTGGCCCCCGGAGACTACACCTTTAGAAACTTGTCAACAATATCAGCCTTTCAAGATGTAAATCTAGCTAAACTTTTTTCGTGAAGGGAAGCGAGGGAACGCGGCCGTATCCAACACTGAAAATGTTTTGGATGGAGTTCAACTTTAAGGCTGAATTGACTCTCCCAGTTCTATGAGAGAAGTCCCCATAGGTGAACGGTACATTAATCCTGAAAATGTTCCAGAATCTCGGAGAAGGAACATACATAAAGGAGGGATTCCACATAGAAGACTCCCATCGCGTTTCCCCGAAAATAAGACCGGGTCTTGTATTAATTTTGGCAACAAAAGGCACAGTAGGGCTTATTTTCGGGGTAGGTCTTACCATGTAATGTGATGTCTTCTCTCCCCCTCCCCCTCCCTGCCTGTCAGGAATCCCCGGTGTGAACTGAGTAAAAAAATGCTTGTAAAATCCTATAATCCACTCTATTACAGGAGTATATAATGTACAATCCCCTCTATTACAGGAGTATATAATGTACAATCCTCTCTATTACAGGAGTATATAATGTACAATCCACTCTATTACAGGAGTATATAATGTACAATCCTCTCTATTACAGGAGTATATAATGTACAATCCTCTCTATTACAGGAGTACATAGTGTACAATCCTCTCTATTACAGGCATATATAATGTACAATCCTCTCTATTACAGGAGTATATAATGTACAATCCTCTCTATTACAGGAGTATATAATGTACAATCCTCTCTATTACAGGAGTATATAATGTACAATCCCCTCTATTACAGGAGTACATAGTGTACAATCCTCTCTATTACAGGCATATATAATGTACAATCCTCTCTATTACAGGAGTATATAATGTACAATCCTCTCTATTACAGGAGTATATAATGTACAATCCTCTCTATTACAGGAGTATATAATGTACAATCCTCTCTATTACAGGAGTATATAATGTACAATCCCCTCTATTACAGGAGTATATAATGTACAATCCTCTCTATTACAGGAGTATATAATGTACAATCCCCTCTATTACAGGAGTATATAATGTACAATCCTCTCTATTACAGGAGTACATAGTGTACAATCCTCTCTATTACAAGAGTATATAATGTACAATCCTCTCTATTACAGGAGTACATAGTGTACAATCCTCTCTATTACAAGAGTATATAATGTACAATCCTCTCTATTGCAGGAGTATATAATGTACAATCCTCTCTATTACAGGAGTACATAGTGTACAATCCTCTCTATTACAGGCATATATAATGTACAATCCTCTCTATTACAGGAGTATATAATGTACAATCCTCTCTATTACAGGAGTATATAATGTACAATCCTCTCTATTACAGGAGTATATAATGTACAATCCCCTCTATTACAGGAGTATATAATGTACAATCCTCTCTATTACAGGAGTATATAATGTACAATCCCCTCTATTACAGGAGTATATAATGTACAATCCTCTCTATTACAGGAGTATATAATCTACAATCCTCTCTATTACAGGAGTATATAATGTACAATCCTCTCTATTACAGGAGTACATAGTGTACAATCCTCTCTATTACAGGAGTATATAATGTACAATCCTCTCTATTGCAGGAGTATATAATGTACAATCCACTCTATTACAGAAGTATATAATGTACAATCCCCTCTATTACAGGAGTATATAATGTACAATCCTCTCTATTACAGAAGTATATAATGTACAATCCCCTCTATTACAGGAGTATATAATGTACAATCCCCTCTATTACAGGAGTATATAATGTACAATCCTCTCTATTGCAGAAGTATATAATGTACAATCCTCTCTATTACAGGAGTATATAATGTACAATCCTCTCTATTACAGGAGTATATAATGTACAATCCACTCTATTACAGAAGTATATAATGTACAATTCCCTCTATTACAGGAGTATATAATGTACAATCCTCTCTATTACAGGAGTATATAATGTACAATCCTCTCTATTACAGGAGTATATAATGTACAATCCACTCTATTACAGAAGTATATAATGTACAATCCCCTCTATTACAGGAGTATATAATGTACAATCCTCTCTATTACAGGAGTATATAATGTACAATCCTCTCTATTACAGGAGTATATAATGTACAATCCTCTCTATTACAGGAGTATATAATGTACAATCCTCTCTATTACAGGAGTATATAATGTACAATCCTCTCTATTACAGGAGTATATAATGTAGAAATCCTCTCTATTACAGGAGTATATAATGTACAATCCTCTCTATTACAGAAGTATATAATGTACAATCCCCTCTATTACAGGAGTATATAATGTACAATCCCCTCTATTACAGGAGTATATAATGTACAATCCCCTCTATTACAGGAGTATATAATGTACAATCCTCTCTATTACAGGAGTATATAATGTAAAATCCTCTCTATTACAGGAGTATATAATGTACAATCCTCTCTATTACAGGAGTATATAATGTACAATCCTCTCTATTACAGGAGTATATAATGTACAATCCACTCTATTACAGGAGTATATAATGTACAATCCTCTTTATTACAGGAGTATATAATGTACAATCCTCTCTATTACAGGAGTTTATAATGTACAATCCTCTCTATTACAGGAGTATATAATGTACAATCCTCTCTATTACAGGAGTATATAATGTACAATCCTCTCTATTACAGGAGTATATAATGTACAATCCCCTCTATTACAGGAGTATATAATGTACAATCCTCTCTATTACAGGAGTATATAATGTACAATCCCCTCTATTACAGGAGTATATAATGTACAATCCTCTCTATTACAGGAGTATATAATGTACAATCCTCTCTATTACAGGAGTATATAATGTACAATCCTCTCTATTACAGGAGTACATAGTGTACAATCCTCTCTATTATAGGAGTATATAATGTACAATCCTCTCTATTACAGGAGTATATAATGTACAATCCTCTCTATTACAGGAGTATATAATGTACAATCCTCTATATTACAGAATTATATAATGTACAATCCTCTCTATTACAGGAGTATATAATGTACAATCCTCTCTATTACAGGAGTATATAATGTACAATCCTCTCTATTACAGGAGTATATAATGTACAGTCCTCTCTATTACAGGCATATATAATGTACAATGTGTGTGTTTCGGTAATATAATTGCGGGGAAGAGAGCTCCGGGGATAAAGCTCTAACAAAGGTATTTGGCACAATTATATTACAGAAACACACACATTGTACATTATATATGCCTGTAATATAGAGGATTGTACATTATATACTCCTGTAATAGAGAGGATTGTACATTATATACTCCTGTAATAGAGAGGATTGTACATTATATACTCCTGTAATAGAGAGGATTGTACATTATATACTCCTGTAATTAGAGAGGATTGTACATTATATACTCCTGTAATATAGAGGATTGTACATTATATACTCCTGTAATAGAGTGAATTGTACATTATATACTCCTGCAATAGAGAGGATTGTACATTATATACTCCTGTAATAGAGAGGACTGTACATTATATAATAATGTACAATCCTCTCTATTGCAGGAGTATATAATGTACAATTCACTCTATTACAGGAGTATATAATGTACAATCCTCTATATTACAGGAGTATATAATGTACAATTCACTCTATTACAGGAGTATATAATGTACAATCCTCTCTATTACAGGAGTTTATAATGTACAATCCTCTCTATTACAGGAGTATATAATGTACAATCCTCTCTATTACAGGAGTATATAATGTACAATCCTCTCTATTACAGGAGTATATAATGTACAATCCCCTCTATTACAGGAGTATATAATGTACAATCCTCTCTATTACAGGAGTATATAATGTACAATCCCCTCTATTACAGGAGTATATAATGCACAATCCCCTCTATTACAGGAGTATATAATGTACAATCCTCTCTATTACAGGAGTACATAGTGTACAATCCTCTCTATTATAGGAGTATATAATGTACAATCCTCTCTATTACAGGAGTATATAATGTACAATCCTCTCTATTACAGGAGTATATAATGTACAATCCTCTATATTACAGAAGTATATAATGTACAATCCTCTCTATTACAGGAGTATATAATGTACAATCCTCTCTATTACAGGAGTATATAATGTACAGTCCTCTCTATTACAGGAGTATATAATGTACAATCCTCTCTATTACAGGAGTATATAATGTACAATCCTCTCTATTACAGGAGTATATAATGTACAATCCTCTCTATTACAGGAGTATATAATGTACAATCCTCTCTGTTACAGGAGTATATAATGTACAATCCTCTATATTACAGGAGTATATAATGTACAATCCTCTATATTACAGGCATATATAATGTACAATCCTCTATATTACAGGCATATATAATGTACAATGTGTGTGTTTCTGTAATATAATTGTGCCAAATACCTTTGTTAGAGCTTTATCCCCGGAGCTCTCTTCCCCGCAATTATATTACCGAAACACACACATTGTACATTATATACTCCTGTAATAGAGAGGATTATAGGATGTTACAAGCATTTTAAACTAGGGCCTATTTTCGGGGGAGGGCTTATATTGCAACCCTCCTGGAAAATAACGCTAGGTCTTATTTTTTGTTCCAAACTTCTTTTATTGAGTAACTAGGTCTTATTTTTGGGGAAACACGGTAGGTAGGCTGCTAGGTCCCCTGGAGGAGGCCCAGTGAAACCCTTCTATCAGGGGCTTGGATGAAATATCAGGGGCTTGGATGACCTCTGACATCTGACTATTAAGACAGAGAAAGGAATTGAGGACATAGGGAGGGAGAGTGGGAGTGACACAGATACAAAGTATCGTTCTGTAATTGTCTTCCTGTACCAGCACACTGATCTGTCTGCTGTCTGCGCCCCCCTGTGTGCCCGGGCCCCCTGGTGAAGGCTCAGTGGTACCCCTCTATCAGGGGCTTAGACAAAATATCAGGGGTCCAAATAGATCCTTGACATCTCACTTTTAAGACAGAGAAATGAATTATGGACATAGGGAGGGAGAGTGGGAGAGAGGCAGACACAGTGTATCGTTCTGGAATTGTCTTCCCATATGAGCATACTAATCTCTCTGCTGTCTGTTGTCTGGGTCCCCATGTGTGCCGGGCCCCCTACAGGAGATAATGAGGATATCAAAGGGATGGACAGCCGCACTCCAAAGTAAAATTCTTGAGTTGTCTTTATTTGTTAAAAAAATGCACCACAGAATCACAGCAAAAAATCAGGAAAAGAGGGACAGCCGACGCGTTTCACACTGGTTCAGTGCTTAGTCATGGCTAATATACAATTAAAACACACCTAAAATATATATATATACAGGAGACCTGGTGGTACCCCCCCCCCCCTATTGGTGGAGGGAGAGATGTGGACATTGTTGGAAAATGGGATAGAGGCAGACACAGTGTATCGTTCTGTAATTGTTTTCCCGTACGAGCATACTAATCTCTCTGCAGTCTGGGCCCCCCTGTGTGCCCGGGCCCCCTACAGGAGACCTGGTGGTACCCCCCCACTATTGGTGGAGGGAGAGACGTGGAAACAGTGCATCATTCTGGTATTGTCCTCCCATCCCACTGCAACAATTAATTTCTCTGCTGTCTGGGCCCCTATGTGTGCCCGGGCCCCCTACAGGTTACCTGGTGGTACCCATTCTATTGTTGTAGGCAGAGACATGGACACAGTGCATCATTCTGGAATTGTCTTCCCATCTCACTGCACCAAGCTTTGTGCTGCCTGGGCCCCCTGTGTGCCTGGCCCTTCTACAGGTTACCTGGTGGTAACCCCCTATTAGCGGCCCCTATCAGGGGCTTGGATGAAATATCAGGGGTCTAAACAGACCCCCTGATATCTCACATTTGAGACAAAGAAAGTGGCTGTATCAGTGGCCCTGACCATACCTGAAGGTTGGAAGAGTAGAATGGTCTATGATGTCATAGTGTGTTGTAGTATTACCAGTACCCTTCACTAGGAACACCCGAACCCAACATTTGGAGGGGAATTCACATCCTTCTGACCATATTGTGTATCTAGAGAAAGTAAAAATCAGGTAATTGTGATATTTTTAGGGGACCCCGAGGGGGCAGAGCCGGCTCTATATTGTTTCGGATACTATTTCTATCTGTGAAGGTTCAGCTCACAAAGGCCCACAATGCTCAGCCTGTAGGTAATGGTGGCCGATTACTATCCAATTATAACACCGCCGGGGTTACTGGAAGGAGCGTCAATGTAGAAGATCCCCGCACTCAATTCACGAAGATCGGCACTACTTACAATAGTAATAACTTCTCTGAGGTGATAGAGGAGACTCCGGGGGGGGGGGGGGGGTTCGGTGGGACATCTAATGAGGAGAGCTGGGGAAGGAGCCATTTAGGAGGTGATAAAATATCACTCTCTGAGATAACTGAGGAAAGAACTAGACGGTCTTAGGAACCCGAGTTTTCATGAGATAAAATGAGTGCCCCCCCCCCCCCGGAATCACCTTCATTTCACAGGCTCAGTAAAGCTTCAGTGTAACTTCCAGGTATTTATTATCTCTCCCGGAGATCTCAGCACCCCCTTGTAGACATCTGCAATTCGTTTTGTTCCAAATTATTCTTTAAACTAATTTTGACAAATTTGTTACTTCATAAATGAAATAAAATCCTGGGGGGGGGGGGGGGGGGTCAGAGGCTTTGGTGAGGAAGAGCCTCCAATCCCCGATTCAGGGACTTTTATCCCTTTAAGGGAGAGTCCAAATGTATTTTTTAGCACTCCTGGGTTCTCACCCATGCAGGATGAGGGGCTCTGGGGTAGTCGGGTCACAGAGGAGAGGACTAATCAGTTCTCTTTGGATTGATAATCCTTTAATTGGGACCTGAAGTTTGGAGGTTCGGAGAGACTTTAGGCGAGAAAGAGCCTCCAATCCCTGATTCAGGGACTTTTATCCCTTTAAGGGAGAGTCCAAATGTATTTTTTTTAGCACTCAAGCCCCGTACACACGGCCGAGGTTCTCGGCAGACACCAGCAAGAACCTCTGGGAGCCGCATTCTGCCGAGAACCTCTGGGAGCCGCATTCTGCCGAGAACCTCGGCCTTGTGTACGCTCTCGGCAAGCCCCGCCCGTCAGGAAACCCGTCGCGCAAATAGAGAGCAGGTTCTCTATTTGCTCGACGGCCCGTCGGGATGAATGGCTGGTTGCCTTTCCCGACGGGCAGGTCGCCGAATCTGACAATTGTTCCGCCCGTCGAGGTTCTCTGCCGTGTGTACGGGGCCTCAGGGGTTCTCACCCATGCAAGATGAGGGGCTCTGGGGTAGTCGGGTCACAGAGGAGAGGACTAATATCAGTTCTCTTTGGATTGATAATCCCTTAATTGGAACCTGGAGTTTGGAGGCTCGGAGAGACTTTAGGTGAGGAAGAGCCTCCAATCCCTGATTACAGGGACTTTTTTCAGTCCAAATATTTTTTTTTTTCACTCAGAGGTTCTCACCCATGCAGGATGAGGGGCTCTGGGGTAGTCGGGTCACAGAGGAGAGGACTAATATCAGTTCTCTTTGGATTGATAATCCCTTAGTGGGACCTGGAGTTAGGAGGCTCATTGAGACTTTGGCGAGAAAGAGCCTCCAAACCCTGATTACAGGGACTTTGGTCCCACAAGGGTCAACCCACCTACAAGGGAGGCTTGAAGAGCACCAGGAAAGAGCCAACATGGGTGTTGTCACGTACCTGGGTGAAGTCCGAAGTGACGAGGTCAGCCTCTCTTGAATCTCCGGCCCTGGTCCCGCTGAGAGTGGAGACAGGAGGAACCAAGGGCCTGGGGAGACACGAGGTCAAGGAAGCCGAGGTTCAGTAACCGGGATCAGGAGCACAGGATACAGGGACCGGATACAAGGACCGGAACCGCTGAGATCCGTCAGCACTAGGCTGGGGTCAGTGCACCCTTTAAATAAGCTGTGTGGCGCCAAGGGACGCGCTCTCGCGAATTCGCGGGGACAGCACTAATAGTTCTCTTACAGGTGTATGAAACAGTGTGGAGAGGTTCATAACTGTAGACAAGTGGGGGGACTACAGTATCTGGAGACTAAAGCCTCGTACACACGATCGGATTTCCATCGGATTTTTGTCCTTGTGTTGCATACAGACGGCAGAACATTTTCAGCCAACATTCACAAAACAACGTGTTTATTCTGCTCTTTGGCGCCACCCTTTGGGCAACTTCTGCTAATGTTGTTCTGATGGTTAGCATTGGTTCGGAGCATGCGCGTTTGTACTTTGGATTTTAGTCCGACGGTCTTGTGTACACACGATCGGATATTCCGAGGGAACACATTTGTTGTTGGACAGTTGGAGAGCATGGCAATCCGGAAATTCCGACAACAACATGTCCGATGGAGCGCACAGACGGTCGGATTATCCGACAAAACACGTCCCATCACACAATTGTTGTCGGAAAATCCGGTCGTGTGTACGGCCTCAAGACTCTTCTGCCACGTGGAAAAGGTCCGATGGGACCTTTTCGTCGGATAATCCGATCGTGTGTACGGCCTTAAGACTCTTCGGAATTTCCAATGGAAAGAAATCCGATGGGAGATTTTCATCGGATAATCCGATGGTGTGTAGCCCCATCAGACTTTTTCTGTCAGAATTTCCGACGGACTTAGATAGAAAGCAGGTTCTCCATTTTCCCGACAGAAAAAAATCCTATCGCAAAATCCGTTCGTCTGTATGCTTTTCCGAAGGCACCAAAAACCACGCATGCTCGGAAGCACTGAACTTCATGTTTCTCGGCTCGTCGCAGTGTTGTACGTCACCGCGTTCTTGACGGTCGGTACTTGGTGTGACCGTGTGTACGCAAGCCGAGCTTGAGCGGAATTCCATCAGGAAAAAACATCTGATTTTTTTTTCAGATTTTAGGCATCCCCTGCAATGAGAATTTCAGTTTAGATGAGATTCTTCTCAAGGGTTAAATGCTTCATAATAGAATTCAGACACCGCAGCTTTCCTCATCAGAATACTGAGAGTGCGCTGGGTGATTATAATGAGCCAGACCCTCCCATTCAGAATCAGTCTGTACAGGACATGGGGGAAACAAACAGCTATTTCTTCAGAGCATTAAGTCAGATTTTAGATTTCCTCTGCAATAGGAATTTCAGTTTTGGTGAGATTTATGTGTACGCGGCATTACTGACCTCCAGCGGCTTGGCCTGTTCCCCACAGCAGACGGGGACCCCGAACCCAAGCGTGGGACTGGTATATAGGCGGAGCCGTTGAGTTGCCCTCATTATACCAGGACTGTGGACTGTTTGCTTGTTGTAAATACAGACGATTTCCTTCGCTGATCTCGGCCTCCGCTTATTACAGCCGCCATATAAATACAAATGTACCGATCTGGGGACCTGATGTGCCGATCACGTTTGATACATTTGTGACAACATTGTCTCTGTAAGAAAGAGGGAGATGCTCCGATGATTCCGTGTCCAGGGCTGTCTTAATGAGAGGGCACACCTGGGCACTTCCCAGGGGCCCCATCTGCATGGGGGCCCCCTGCACTTTCCCCAAAGCAGCTGGTCCTTGAGCCCACGCTGCCCCAAAATCGGGGGCCCCCATGATGGCACCGAGAGTGATAGATACACAGGGCAGGCTGCAAAGGGGAGGCAGATTGCGAAGGGGGGACTGCAAAGGGGAGGCTGCAAAGGGGAGGCTGCAAAGGGGAGGCTGCAAAGGGAGACTGCAAAGGGGGACTGCAAAGGGGAGGCTGCAGAGACTGCAAAAGGGAGACTGCAAAGGGGAAGCAAAGGGGGACTGCAAAGGGGAGACTGCAAAGGGAGACTGCAAAGAACTGCAGGGGAGAAAGGGGAGACTGCAAAGGGGAGACTGCAAAGGGGCTGCAAAGGGAGACTGCAAAGGGAGACTGCAAAGGGAGACTGCAAAGGGGAGAAAGGGGAGACTGCAAAGGGGAGGCTGCAGGGGAGACTGCAAAGGGAGACTGCAAAGGGAGAGAAAGGGAGACTGCAAAGGGAACTGCAAAGGGAGACTGCAAAGGGGAGACTGCAAAGGGGAGGCTGCAAAGGGGAGGCTGCAAAGGGGAGACTGCAAAGGGAGACTGCAAAGGGAGACTGCAAAGGGAGACTGCAAAGGGAGACTGCAAAGGGAGACTGCAAAAGGGAGACTGCAAAGGGGAGGCTGCAAAGGGGAGGCTGCAAAGGGGAGACTGCAAAGGGAGACTGCAAAGGGAGACTGCAAAGGGGAGACTGCAAAGGGGAGACTGCAAAGGGAGACTGCAAAGGGGAGGGCTGACAAAAGGGGAGACTGCAAAGGGGAGAGAGGGAGACTGCAAAGGGGAGACTGCAAAGGGAGACTGCAAAGGGGAGGCTGCAAAGGGAGACTGCAAAGGGGAGACTGCAAAGGGGAGACTGCAAAGGGGAGACTGCAAAGGGGAGGCTGCAAAAGGGGAGAGATGCAAAGGGGAGACTGCAAAGGGGAGACTGCAAAGGGAGAGAAAGGGGAGACTGCAAAAAGGGGAGACTGCAAAGGGGAGCTGCAAAGGGGAGACTGCAAAGGGAGACTGCAAAGGGGAGACTGCAAAGGGGAGACTGCAAAGGGGAGGCTGCAAAAAGGGAACTGCAAAGGGAGACTGCAAAAGGGAGACTGCAAAGGGGAGACTGCAAAGGGGAGACTGCAAAGGGAGACTGCAAAGGGAGACTGCAAAGGGAGACTGCAAAGGGGAGACTGCAAAGGGAGACTGCAAAGGGGAGACTGCAAAGGGAGACTGCAAAGGGGAGGCTGCGAAAGGGGAGACTGCAAAGGGGAGACTGCAAAGGGGAGACTGCAAAGGGAGACTGCAAAAGGGAGACTGCAAAGGGGAGACTGCAAAGGGGAGACTGCAAAGGGAGACTGCAAGGGGAGACTGCAAAGGGAGGACTGCAAAGGGAGACTGCAAAGGGAGACTGCAAAGGGGGCAGACTCAAAGGGGAGACTGCAAAGGGAGACTGCAAAGGGGAGGAGATTGCAGGGGACTGCGAAAGGGGAGACTGCAAAGGGGAGACTGCAAAGGGAGACTGCAAAGGGAGACTGCAAAGGGAGACTGCAAAGGGGAGACTGCAAAGGGAGACTGCAAAGGGGAGACTGCAAAGGGAGACTGCAAAGGGAGACTGCAAAGGGAGACTGCAAAGGGAGACTGCAAAGGGAGACTGCAAAAGGGAGACTGCAAAGGGAGGCTGCAAAGGGAGACTGCAAAGAGGAGGCAGACTTCAAAGGGGAGACTGCAAAGGGGAGACTGCAAAGGGGAGACTGCAAAGGGAGACTGCAAAGGGGAGACTGCAAAGGGAGACTGCAAAGGGGAGCAAGGGAGACTGCAAAGGGGAGACTGCAAAGGGAGAGCAGACTTCAAAGGGGAGACTGCAAAGGGGAGACTTAAGGGCAAAAAGGGAGACTGCAAAGGGGAGGCTGCAAAGGGTGGGGGTGCAAAGGGGAGACTGCAAAGGGACAGACTAAAGGAGCAGACTGCAAAGGGGAGACTGCAAAGGGGAGACTGCAAAGGGGAGACTGCAAAGGGAGACTGCAAAGGGAGACTGCAAAGGGAGACTGCAAAGGGGAGAAAGGGAGACTGCAAAGGGAGGCTGCAAAGGGGAGACTGCAAAGGGGAGACTGCAAAGGGGCACTGCAAAGGGAGACTGCAAAGGGAGACTGCAAAGGGGAGACTGCAAAGGGGAGGCAGATTGCAAAGGGGAGACTGCGAAAGGGGAGACTGCAAAGGGGAGACTGCAAAGGGGGACTGCAAAGGGGAGACTGCAAAGGGAGACTGCAAAGGGAGACTGCAAAGGGAGACTTCAAAGGGGAGACTGCAAAGGGGAGGCAGACTTCAAAGGGGAGACTGCAAAGGGGAGACTGCAAAGGGAGACTGCAAAGGGAGACTGCAAAGGGGAGGCTGCAAAGGGAGGCTGCAAAGGGAGACTGCAAAGAGGAGGCAGACTTCAAAGGGGAGACTGCAAAGGGGAGACTGCAAAGGGGAGACTGCAAAGGGGAGACTGCAAAGGGAGACTGCAAAGGGAGACTGCAAAGGGAGACTGCAAAGGGAGACTGCAAAGGGGAGACTGCAAAGGGGAGACTGCAAAGGGAGACTGCAAAGGGAGACTGCAAAGGGGAGACTGCAAAGGGGAGACTGCAAAGGGGAGACTGCAAAGGGAGACTGCAAAGGGGAGACTGCAAAGGGAGACTGCAAAGGGAGACTTCAAAGGGGAGACTGCAAAGGGGAGGCAGACTTCAAAGGGGAGACTGCAAAGGGGAGACTGCAAAGGAGACTGCAAAGGGAGACTGCAAGGGAGGGGCAAAGGGAGCTGCAAAGGGAGACTGCAAAGAGGAGGCAGACTGCAAAGGGGAGACTGCAAAGGGAGACTGCAAAGGGGAGACTGCAAAGGGAGACTGCAAAGAGGAGGCAGACTTCAAAGGGAGACGCAAAGGGGAGACTGCAAAGGAGAGACTGCAAAGGGAGACTGCAAAGGGAGGCTGCAAAGGGAGACTGCAAAGGGGAGACTGCAAAGGGGAGACTGCAAAGGGGAGACTGCAAAGGGAGACTGCAAAGGGAGACTGCAAAGGGAGACTGCAAAGGGGAGGCTGCAAAGGGAGGCTGCAAAGGGAGACTGCAAAGAGGAGGCAGACTTCAAAGGGGAGACTGCAAAGGGGAGACTGCAAAGGGGAGACTGCAAAGGGAGACTGCAAAGAGGAGGCAGACTTCAAAGGGGAGACTGCAAAGGGGAGACTGCAAAGGGGAGACTGCAAAGGGAGACTGCAAAGGGAGGCTGCAAAGGGAGACTGCAAAGGGGAGACTGCAAAGGGGAGACTGCAAAGGGGAGACTGCAAAGGGGAGACTGCAAAGGGAGACTGCAAAGGGAGACTGCAATGGGGAGACTGCAAAAGGGAGACTGCAAAGGGGAGACTGCAAAGGGGAGACTGCAAAGGGGAGACTGCAAAGGGAGACTGCAAAGGGAGACTGCAAAGGGAGACTTCAAAGGGGAGACTGCAAAGGGGAGACTGCAAAGGGAGACTGCAAAGGGAGACTGCAAAGGGGAGGCAGACTTCAAAGGGGAGACTGCAAAGGGGAGACTGCAAAGGGAGACTTCAAAGGGGAGACTGCAAAGGGGAGACTGCAAAGGGAGACTGCAAAGGGAGACTGCAAAGGGGAGGCAGACTTCAAAGGGGAGACTGCAAAGGGGAGACTGCAAAGGGGAGGCAGACTGCCCCCCCTTTGCATCTATCACTCTCAGTGCCATCATGGGGCCCCTAATTTCAGGGCAGTGTGGGCTCAAGGACCAACTGCTTTGGGGGAAGTGCAGGGGCCCTTTAATGTCTGTTTACCTGCACTGTCATCATTGTAGGGGCCCCAGAGCATTACTTTGCCCAGGGGCCCATGATGCTTTTAGACGGCCCTGTCCGTGTCGCCCGCACAGAAGAAACGCGAGGAAAATGTCCATTAATACGCCGCCGTATTGAACGCGTCGTTCCTCATTAGTGAAGGATAAACAGCGTGGAAGGAGATCGGCTCCTCAGTGACAATATTTACTGGAAGGGCTGCTGATGATTGCTCTGGAAGATCTCGTAGGCACCGGAGCACGCCGTGACACCGCCAGCGCCCAACCAGTAGATTAATTACTAACACCCGGCACGCTGCTGGAGCGTCAGTCTGATTCCTGGCAGGGACGAGCGCTCGCCGGGATTCACCGAGACTTCGAGGTTCTCTCCGGTCAGACATGAGTTGCTTTCATTTAAAGTGCCGCGGCGCGCCTGCTGGGAAACCCCGCCTCCATTCTGGTGTTTGTCTTCTGCAATCCGTTACCCTGCTGGGAAAATCCCTTTTATCCCAAAGTCTGGATTCTGAGCCTCAGACGGTGGGCTCCCCGGGTTCCTATACCACCCTCCTCCGAAGGGCACAGCGGCCCGGTGGGCTCCCCGGGTTCCTATACCACCCTCCTCCGAAGGGCACAGCGGCCCGGTGGGCTCCCCGGGTTCCTGTACCACCCTCCTCCGAAGGGCACAGCGGCCCGGTGGGCTCCCCGGGTTCCTGTACCACCCTCCTCCGAAGGGCACAGCGGCCCGGTGGGCTCCCCGTGTTCCTGTACCACCCTCCTCGAAGGGGAAAGCGGCCCGGTGGGCTCCCCGGGTTCCTGTACCACCCTCCTCCGAAGGGCACAGCGGCCCGGTGGGCTCCCCGGGTTCCTGTACCACCCTCCTCCGAAGGGCACAGCGGCCCGGTGGGCTCCCCGGGTTCCTGAACCACCCTCCTCCGAAGGGCACAGCGGCCCGGTGGGCTCCCCGGGTTCCTGTACCACCCTCCTCCGAAGGGCACAGCGGCCCGGTGGGCTCCCCGGGTTCCTGTACCACCCTCCTCCGAAGGGCACAGCGGCCCAGTGGGCTCCCCGTGTTCCTGTACCACCCTCCTCCGAAGGGCACAGCGGCCCGGTGGGCTCCCCGTGTTCCTGTACCACCCTCCTCGAAGGCACAAGGCCCGGTGGGCTCCCGTGTTCCTGTAAAGCACCCCTCCTCGAAGGGGAAAGCAGCCCGGTGGGCTCCCCGGGTTCCTGTACCACCCTCCTCCGAAGGGCACAGCGGCCCGACGTTCATATCATCTTCTGAGATCGCCTGGACTCCATAGAAATCTCCAGTGATTGGATCGGCACAAAATATTGTCCTTAATTATCAATTGACCACTTCAACCCCCGGAAGATTTTCCCCCTTAATGACCAGGCCATTCTGACAGGATGCCATCTGAGGTCCTTCACGTGCACTGCTCATGTGTGCCCCCCGGGGGCATGGTGATTACTGGTGAGCTGTGCCCCTCGCGCATTGGCTCTTTACCATGTGATTATCAGTGTCCAATCATAGTCGATGGTTATCAGCATTTCCTTTAATCAACATTGGCAGTGTCCGAGGAAAGGGAAGATGATAACCGGCGTTCTAGTTACAGGCGACATTTACACTGATCATCAGTGCCCTGCTGTAAATCATCCTTTAAAGCCGGTTCTCTCGGCTCTCTTGGTTCTCTCGGCTCTCTCGGTTCGGCTGTCTTGGCTCTCTTGGTTCTCTCTTTTCTCTCGGCGCTCTCGGTTCGGCTGTCTTGCTTCTCTCGGCTCTCTCGGCTCTCTCAGCTCTCTCGGTTCTCTCGGCTCTCTTGGTTCTCTCGGTTCTTTCAGCTCTCTCGGCTCTCTCGGCTCTCTCGGCTCTCTTGGTTCTCTCTGTTCTTTTGGCTGTCTCGGTTCTCTCGGCTCTCTGGGTTCTCTCGGCTCTCTTGGTTCTCTCGGCTCTCCTGGTTCTCTCGGTTCTTTCAGCTCTCTTGGTTCTCTCGGTTCTCTCGGCTCTCTTGGCTCTCTCGGCTCTCTCGGCTCTCTCGGCTTTTTCTGTTCTCTCGGCTGTCTCGGTTCTCTCGGCTCTCTGGGCTCTCTCGGTTCTCTCGGCTCTCTTGGTTCTCTCGGCTCTCTCGGTTCTTTCAGCTCTCTTGGTTCTCTCGGTTCTCTCGGCTCTCTTGGTTCTCTCGGCTCTCTCGGTTCTATCGGTTTTTTCAGCTCTCTTGGTTCTCTCGGTTCTCTCGGTTCTCTCGGTTGTCTCGGTTCTCTCGGCTCTCTTGGTTCTCTTGGTTCTCTTGGCTCTCTCTGTTCTCTCGGTTCTCTCGGCTCTCTTGGTTCTCTTGGTTCTCTTGGCTCTCTCGTTTCTCTCGGCTCTCTTGGTTCTCTCTGTTCTCTCGGTTCTCTCAGCTCTCTCGTTTCTCTCGCTTCTCTCGCCTCTCTCGGCTCTCTCGGCTCTCTCAGTTCTCTCGGCTCTCTCGGTTCTCTCGGCTCTCTCTGTTCTCTCGGTTCTCTCGGCTCTCTCTGTTCTCTCGGTTCTCTCGGCTCTCTCGGTTCTCCGTGGGGGGGAATATATTTTGAAGCCTCTGAACATCTGTTTGTAGAGCCGCCCCCAGCGGAGAGATATATTTATATGTTTCCAGCATCAGACGAGTCTTAAGTCATAAAGGTAATGAAAGCGCCCGCGCCTCATCTGATCGAATCACATTTGCATAATTGGCAAGTTATTAAATTTCCGTGATAATCATTTTTTCTCTCTCTCTCTTCTTCTTGTTTGCAGAGTTTCCTCCTCGGCTCGGATCCGGCGTGTGGCGCGGGGTCAGCTCCTCCGATACCGGCTGAAAAATGGGTTTAATCAGCTGGGCAGGAGGAGAATTCGATTTGTTGGCGCTGATGGGATGACAGGTTGTAGGCCGGCGCAATTAGTTGGAGTCGGAAGGAAATCCTCTGGTGGAGTCGGTTGGTTGGTCGGCTGTTTACATTCATCACAAATAACAGAAATTTGCATTCCGGCCTCCGAAGGAAACAAAACATCTGAAAGGGCGAGAGGAGACAACGCATCATGAGGGCGGAGCCACTCTCCTCGTGGGAGGTCCTCGGATGAAGAACTTCCAGGCCAGGAGGAACCACTGCCCAGCGCCCCACCCTACGTGTTTCACTCTGGAGCCGTCTTACAGAAAATGTCTTTATTACACAAGGAAAATGGGCCAATCAGGTCACCCCGGGGGGACGGATCTCCAATTTCTATATGTGGGGCTCCCTAATAAGGGACTTTATAGAAGGGACTTTATAGATGGGACTTTATAGATGGGACTTTATAGAAGGGACTTTATAGAAGGGACTTTATAGAAGGGACTTTATAGAAGGGACTTTATAGATGGGACTTTATAGAAGGGACTTTATAGAAGGGACTTTATAGAAGGGACTTTATAGAAGGATCTTTATAGAAAGGACTTTATAGAAGGGACTTTATAGAAAGGACTTTATAGATGGGACTTTATAGAAGGGTCTTTATAGAAGGACTTTATAGAAAGGACTTTATAGAAGGGACTTTATAGAAAGGACTTTATAGATGGGACTTTATAGAAGGGTCTTTATAGAAGGACTTTATAGAAGGGACTTTATAGAAGGGACTTTATAGAAGGGACTTTATAGAAGGACTTTATAGAAGGGACTTTATAGAAAGGACTTTATAGATGGGACTTTATAGATGGGACTTTATAGAAGGGTCTTTATAGAAGAGACTTTATAGAAGGGACTTCATAGAAGGGTCTTTATAGAAGGGACTTTATAGAAGGGACTTTATAGAAAGGACTTTATAGATGGGACTTTATAGAAAGGACTTTATAGATGGGACTTTATAGAAGGGACTTTATAGAAGGGACTTTATAGAAGGGACTTTATAGAAGGGTCTTTATAGAAAGGACTTTATAGAAGGGACTTTATAGAAAGGACTTTATAGAAGGGACTTTATAGAAGGGACTTTTGTAGAAGGGACTTTATAGAAGAGACTTTATAGAAGGGACTTTATAGAAGGGACTTTATAGAGGGACTTTATAGAAGGGACTTTATAGAAAGGGTCTTTATAGAAGGGACTTTATAGAAGGGACTTTATAGAAGGGACTTTATAGAAAGGCCTTTATAGAAGGGACTTTATAGAGGGACTTTATAGAGGGACTTTATAGAAGGATCTTTATAGAAGGACTTTATAGAAGGGACTTTATAGAAGAGACTTTATAGAAGGGACTTTATAGAAGGGACTTTATAGAAGGGACTTTATAGAAAGGACTTTATAGAAAGGACTTTATAGAAGGGACTTTATAGAAGGGTCTTTATAGAAGGGACTTTATAGAAGGGACTTTATAGAAAGGACTTTATAGAAGGGTCTTTATAGAAGGGACTTTATAGAAAGGACTTTATAGAAGGGACTTTATAGAAGGGACTTTATAGATGGGACTTTATAGAAGGGACTTTATAGAAGGACTTTATAGAAGGGACTTTATAGAAGGGACTTTATAGAAGGGACTTTATAGAAGGACTTTATAGAAGGGACTTTATAGAAGGGTCTTTATAGAAAGGACTTTATAGAAAGGACTTTATAGAAGGGACTTTATAGAAGAGACTTTATAGAAGGGACTTTATAGAAGGGACTTTATAGAAAGGACTTTATAGAAGGGACTTTATAGAAGGGACTTTATAGAAAGGACTTTATAGAAGGGACTTTATAGAAGGGTCTTTATAGAAGGGTCTTTATAGAAGGGTCTTTATAGAAGGGACTTTATAGAAGGGACTTTATAGAAGGGAGACTTTATAGAAGGGACTTTATAGAAGGGACTTTATAGAAAGGACTTTATAGAAGGGACTTTATAGAAGGGACTTTATAGAAAGGACTTTATAGAAGGGTCTTTATAGAAGGGTCTTTATAGAAGGGACTTTATAGAAGGGACTTTATAGAAAGGACTTTATAGAAGGGACTTTATAGAAGGGACTTTATAGAAAGGACTTTATAGAAGGGACTGAGCTCAGTGTCCCTGTAATGGTCACCAATAGAGAGGGTGAATCTCCAGCGCGGGGACACAGCCGGCGATAGAAACCTTCCAGGGGTTCTAGACGTTCTTCATTCTCTCCCAACCAAAAGAGAAAAAAGTCCTCGAGTTATCCGGAGTCCTGGATGTCATCTTCTGAGTCCTTCATCTCTCGCAGCATTTGCCGTCCTGCTGCGACATCGTTGGCGTGGGCGGCGGCGGCGGCGGGGCGGCATGTGGCTCAAGCGCTGAAATACTCGACATGCCCCTAGTTGATATTTGACCCCCTCTGAGGGACTGACCTGTCCCAGGGACCATCAACCCCCCTCCCCTCCCCCGCCGCTCACCCTTTGAATTCCTGCCCGCGGCGGGTCCATTCGGAACGTTTATAATTAGCAGCTGGGTCCTTTGTCCCCCGGCTCTTCTCCGCGTTATAAATAAACACGCACATGGAGCGCCGCTCCTCCGCTCAGCATCTTCCCATTCTCTCCCGCGGTGGAGGATTCTGGGGAAAGCGCTGCGCTCTCTTCCTCGGCCATCGCGTCGCACAAAATCCGCTAATTAGACAGTTAACGAGACCTTGGATCCCGCTCATTATATAACTCCGGGTCAACCTCTCTCTCCCCCCCCCTCCCCGGGGGGCAGCAAAGATTTCCGCAGCCTTTTTGTACGGACAAAGCGCCCGCCGCCCGCCGCCGTGCTCCGCGTGGAATTCTCCGCTGACAATGGGCGGTAAAAATAGAAGGATTTAACCTCCGACTTCCCCCGACTTCTCCCATGTAAAGCAAGGTCACAGTGTTGTAGAACACGGCGGAACAATGTAGAGATGGCGCGTGCGTTTCCACGTTCCTGCAGCGGCGGGAAAACCAGAATGGCGACCGTTTAACCTCTTCCCCCCCTCCCCCCACAACAATTCTCACACTTCTCTCCAACATGGAAAATTCATCAATGTATTTATTTTTTTGCTAGAAAATTACTCAGAACCCCAAACGTTATACATATATTTTTTAGGGCTGTGACTGATTAAAATTTTTGTGTTCGATTAATCGTTTTTTTTTTTAATCGATTAATCGACTAATTTCGATTAATTAACGCACATACAGATACAACTACTTTTAGCTGATCTCCTTGCATTGCAACTCTGCATTAGTCAGTGGTAAATGTGGGGGCAGCATGGGGGCAGATGTGTATATTCTTGCAGTATGGGGGCAGATGTGTATATTACAGCATGGGGGGGCAGATGTGTATATTCTTGCAGTATGGGGGCAGATGTGTATATTACAGCATCTACCCCCATGCTGTAATATACACATTTGACCACATGCTTTAATGTACACATCTGCCCCCATACTGCAAGAATATACACATCTGCCCCCCCATGCTGTAATATACACACATTTGCCCCCCATGCTGTAATATACAGTTTGCCCCCATACTGCAAGAATATACATATTTGCCCCCATACTGCAAGAATATACACATCTGCCCCCATGTGTACATTACAACATAGGGGCAGATGTATATATTCTTGCAGTATGGGGCAGATGTGTCTATTACAGCATGGGGGCAGATGTGTCTATTACAGCATGGGGGCACATTTGCCCCCATGCTTTTCATATACACATTTGCCCCCATGCTTTTCATATACACATTTGCCCCCATGCTTTTCAATACACATCTGTCCCCCATGCTTTTCATATACACGTCTGCCTCCATGCTTTTCATATACACGTCTGCCCCCATGCTTTTCATATACACGACTGCCCCCATGCTTTTCTTTACACGTCTGCCCCCATGCTTTTCATATACACGACTGCCCCCATGCTTTTCTTTACACGTCTGCCCCCATGCTTTTCTTTACACGTCTGCCCCCATGCTTTTCATATACACGTCTGCCCCCATGCTTTTCTTTACACGTCTGTCCCCCATGCTTTTCCTTACATGTCTGCCCCCATGCTTTTCAATACACATCTGTCCCCCATGCTTTTCATATACACGTCTGCCTCCATGCTTTTCATATACACGTCTGCCCCCATGCTTTTCTTTACACGACTGCCCCCATGCTTTTCTTTACACGTCTGCCCCCATGCTTTTCATATACACGACTGCCCCCATGCTTTTCTTTACACGTCTGCCCCCATGCTTTTCTTTACACGTCTGCCCCCATGCTTTTCATATACACGTCTGCCCCCATGCTTTTCTTTACACGTCTGTCCCCCATGCTTTTCCTTACATGTCTGCCCCCATGCTTTTCAATACACATCTGTCCCCCATGCTTTTCATATACACGTCTGCCTCCATGCTTTTCTTTACACGTCTGCCCCCATGCTTTTCATATACACGACTGCCCCCATGCTTTTCTTTACACGTCTGCCCCCATGCTTTTCATATACACGTCTGCCCCCATGCTTTTCTTTACACGTCTGCCCCCATGCTTTTCATATACACGTCTGCCCCCATGCTTTTCTTTACACGTCTGCCCCCATGCTTTTCTTTACACGACTGCCCCCATGCTTTTCATATACACGTCTGCCCCCATGCTTTTCTTTACACGTCTGTCCCCCATGCTTTTCCTTACATGTCTGCCCCCATGCTTTTCAATACACATCTGTCCCCCATGCTTTTCATATACACGACTGCCCCCATGCTTTTCTTTACACGTCTGCCCCCATGCTTTTCATATACACGTCTGCCCCCATGCTTTTCTTTACACGTCTGCCCCCATGCTTTTCATATACACGTCTGCCCCCATGCTTTTCTTTACACGTCTGCCCCCATGCTTTTCTTTACACGACTGCCCCCATGCTTTTCATATACACGTCTGCCCCCATGCTTTTCTTTACACGTCTGCCCCCATGCTTTTCTTTACACGTCTGCCCCCATGCTTTTCATATACCTGCCCCCATGCTTTTCTTTACACGTCTGTCCCCCCATGCTTTTCTTTACACGTCTGCCCCCATGCTTTTCTTTACACGTCTGTCCCCCATGCTTTTCATATACACGTCTGCCCCCATGCTTTTCATATACACGTCTGCCCCCATGCTTTTCTTTACACGTCTGCCCCCATGCTTTTCATATACACGTCTGCCCCCATGCTTTTCTATACACATCTGTCCCCCATGCTTTTCTTTACACGTCTGCCCCCATGCTTTTCATATACACGTCTGTCCCCCATGCTTTTCATATACACGTCTGCCCCCATGCTTTTCTTTACACGTCTGCCCCCATGCTTTTCAATACACATCTGTCCCCCATGCTTTTCATATACACGTCTGCCTCCATGCTTTTCTTTACACGTCTGCCCCCATGCTTTTCATATACACGACTGCCCCCATGCTTTTCTTTACACGTCTGCCCCCATGCTTTTCATATACACGACTGCCGCCATGCTTTTCTTTACACGTCTGCCCCCATGCTTTTCATATACACGACTGCCCCCATGCTTTTCTTTACACGTCTGCCCCCATGCTTTTCATATACACGACTGCCCCCATGCTTTTCTTTACACGTCTGCCCCCATGCTTTTCATATACACGTCTGCCCCCATGCTTTTCTTTACACGTCTGCCCCCATGCTTTTCATATACACGTCTGCCCCCATGCTTTTCTTTACACGTCTGCCCCCATGCTTTTCTTTACACGACTGCCCCCATGCTTTTCATATACACGTCTGCCCCCATGCTTTTCTTTACACGTCTGCCCCCATGCTTTTCATATACACGTCTGCCCCCATGCTTTTCTTTACACGTCTGCCCCCATGCTTTTCATGCTTTTCACACGTCTGCCCCCATGCTTTTCTTTACACGACTATACACGTCTGCCCCCATGCTTTTCTTTACACGACTGCCCCCATGCTTTTCATATACACGTCTGCCCCCATGCTTTTCTTTACACGTCTGTCCCCCATGCTTTTCTTTACACGTCTGCCCCCATGCTTTTCTTTACACGACTGCCCCCATGCTTTTCTTTACACGTCTGTCCCCCATGCTTTTCATATACACGTCTGCCCCCATGCTTTTCATATACACGGCTGCCCCCATGCTTTTCTTTACACGTCTGCCCCCATGCTTTTATATACACGTCTGCCCCCATGCTTTTCTATACACATCTGTCCCCCATGCTTTTCTTTACACGTCTGCCCCCATGCTTTTCATATACACGTCTGTCCCCCATGCTTTTCATACACACGTCTGCCCCCATGCTTTTCATATACACGTCTGCCTCCATGCTTTTCATATACACGTCTGCCCCCATGCTTTTCATATACACGTCTGCCCCCATGCTTTTCTTTACACGTCTGCCCCCATGCTTTTCTTTACACGTCTGCCCCCATGCTTTTCTTTACACGTCTGCCCCCATGCTTTTCTTTACACGTCTGCCCCCATGCTTTTCATATACACGTCTGCCCCCATGCTTTTCATATACACGTCTGTCCCCCATGCTTTTCTTTACACGTCTGCCCCCATGCTTTTCTTTACACGTCTGCCCCCATGCTTTTTCTTACACGCCCCCCATGCTTTTCATATACACGTCTGCCCCCATGCTTTTCATATACACGTCTGTCCCCCATGCTTTTCTTTACCACTGCCCCCATTTTCTTTACACGTCTGCCCCCATGCTTTTCATATACACGTCTGCCCCCATGCTTTTCATATACACGTCTGCCCCCATGCTTTTCATATACACGTCTGCCCCCATGCTTTTCTTACACGTCTGCCCCCACTTTTCACGTCGGCCCAATGCTTTTCTTTACACGTCGGCCCAATGCTTTTCTTTACACGTCTGCCCCCATGCTTTTCATATACACGTCTGCCCCCATGCTTTTCCTTACATGACTGCCCCCATGCTTTTCCTTACATGTCTGCCCCCATGCTTTTCTTTACACGTCTGCCCCCATGCTTTTCATATACACGTCTGCCCCCATGCTTTTCATATACACGTCTGCCCCCATGCTTTTCCTTACATGTCTGCCCCTATGCTTTTCCTTACATGTCTGCCCCTATGCTTTTCCTTACATGTCTGCCCCCATGCTTTTCTTTACACGATGGTGTTTATCCTCTCTTACCAGAAGGACCCGTCCGGAGAGTAGCTGACACGTCCCAGGGAAGATGCAAGCAGGCGGGCGGGTGATGATGACGTCAGCGCGCCGCTACTTGGTTGCCGCCGGGTGGACCAAGATGGCCGCGGCTCCCGAGCTAGGCCGAAGCCGCGGGTTTTTCCTATCGGCGAGACCGCGGAGCTCACTCCGCGGATCGTCGATCAAAATTATTTTACTCGATCAAAGAAATTAACGATTAATCGAACAATTAATCGTTAATTTCCGCAGCCCTAATATTTTTATAAAGCAGAGGCCCTAGAGAATAAAATGGCAGGCGTTGCAATTTTCTGTGTGAATTTTCTAAGCACTGTTGAGAGTGTGAAACGCGTCGGCTTTGTATCCTGTGCCCTGCTGTGGTTTGTACTTTAGTTGCACAATAAAGGCGGCTGTCCGGACCTTCCCTCTCCTACACGTTGTATTTACGCAGCGCTTTTTTCGAATGCGAATCTTTGGGGGGAAAAAATACACTTTAATGAATCTTAATGCAGAAGAAACACAATATACGACCCACACTTTCTGTATAATGTGAAAGGTGATGAGACGCCGAGTAAATAGATACCAAACACGTCGCGCTTTAATATTGCGTCCGCCCGTCTCCAGCCACCTTGAATGAGGTCACCATAAGCGCGGGTTACCAACCAACCAACCACCACCCTTTTCTATGTTTTCGTTTTCTTGTTTTCTATATCTAGACCCAGGTGTGGCCCAATAGCAGGGGCGTCAGGAGGGGGTGGCTAGCCGTGGCTGAAGCCCCGAATGTGACCCCAGAAACCCCCCGTGTCTCACGGTGGCAGGACTGCATTATTAGTCCCGAGCCGCCGAGCGAGTGGCGAGCGCCGGGATCGATCTGATCCCGAGCGCAGCCGAATGTAGCCGAGTGTGGCCGGGTCCCAAAGCAGGTCACGCCTTCTGGAGCCTGCGAGACGGCTATGATGACTCACTGGTCCAATGCCGCAACCGTGTGACGTCCATCATAGGCGCTGCACTGGCTCCAGAAGGCGGGAATTACAATACAGCCGCCAGCGCCAAATCCCTGCTCGGGCGACTGAATCTCCTCTCCTCCTGGGATCTCCTCTTCTCAAGGCTCCTCGGCTCTCTGACGGAATGACTGCCTGCTGCTGTGACAACGCTGAGCTGAGGTAGGTCAGAACCGTCTGACAGTGTAATAATGTGTATGTAAATGTCAGTGTATGTCAGGTAGGTCAGTGTATGTCAGGTTGGTCAGTGTAGGTAGGTCAGTATATGTCAGGTAGGTCAGAGTATGTAGGTCAGTGTATGTCAGGTAGGTCAGAGTAGGTAGGTCAGTGTAGGTAGGTCAGTGTATGTCAGGTAGGTCAGAGTAGGTAGGTCAGTGTAGGTAGGTCAGTGTATGTCAGGTAGGTCAGAGTATGTAGGTCAGTGTATGTCAGGTTGGTCAGTGTAGGTAGGTCAGTATATGTCAGGTAGGTCAGAGTATGTAGGTCAGTGTATGTCAGGTAGGTCAGTGTAGGTAGGTCAGTGTATGTCAGGTTGGTCAGTGTAGGTAGGTAAGTATATGTCAGGTAGGTCAGAGTATGTAGGTCAGTGTATGTCAGGTTGGTCAGTGTAGGTGGGTCAGTGTATGTCAGGTAGGTCAGTGTATGTCAGGTTGGTCAGTGTAGGTAGGTCAGTATATGTCAGGTAGGTCAGAGTATGTAGGTCAGTGTATGTCAGGTAGGTCAGAGTAGGTAGGTCAGTGTAGGTAGGTCAGTGTATGTCAGGTAGGTCAGAGTAGGTAGGTCAGTGTAGGTAGGTCAGTGTATGTCAGGTAGGTCAGAGTATGTAGGTCAGTGTATGTCAGGTTGGTCAGTGTAGGTAGGTCAGTATATGTCAGGTAGGTCAGAGTATGTAGGTCAGTGTATGTCAGGTAGGTCAGTGTAGGTAGGTCAGTGTATGTCAGGTTGGTCAGTGTAGGTAGGTAAGTATATGTCAGGTAGGTCAGAGTATGTAGGTCAGTGTATGTCAGGTTGGTCAGTGTAGGTGGGTCAGTGTATGTCAGGTAGGTCAGTGTATGTCAGGTTGGTCAGTATATGTCAGGTAGGTCAGAGTATGTAGGTCAGTGTATGTCAGGTAGGTCAGAGTAGGTAGGTCAGTGTAGGTAGGTCAGTGTATGTCAGGTAGGTCAGAGTAGGTAGGTCAGTGTAGGTAGGTCAGTGTATGTCAGGTAGGTCAGAGTATGTAGGTCAGTGTATGTCAGGTAGGTCAGTGTAGGTAGGTCAGTGTATGTCAGGTTGGTCAGTGTAGGTGGGTCAGTGTATGTCAGGTAGGTCAGTGTAGGTAGGTCAGTGTATGTCAGGTAGGTCAGTGTAGGTAGGTCAGTGTATGTCAGGTAGGTCAGAGTAGGTAGGTCAGTGTAGGTAGGTCAGTGTAGGTAGGTCAGTGTATGTCAGGTTGGTCAGTGTAGGTAGGTCAGTATATGTCAGGTAGGTCAGAGTATGTAGGTCAGTGTATGTCAGGTAGGTCAGTGTAGGTAGGTCAGTGTATGTCAGGTTGGTCAGTGTAGGTAGGTTAGTATATGTCAGGTAGGTTAGTGTATGTCAGGTAGGTCAGTGTAGGTAGGTCAGTGTATGTCAGGTAGGTCAGAGTAGGTAGGTCAGTGTATGTCAGGTAGGTCAGTGTAGGTAGGTCAGTGTATGTCAGGTAGGTCAGAGTAGATAGGTCAATGTAGGTAGGTCAGTGTATGTCAGGTAGGTCAGTGTAGGTAGGTCAGTATATGTCAGGTAGGTCAGTGTAGGTAGGTCAGTATATGTCAGGTAGGTCAGTGTAGGTAGGTCAGTGTATGTCAGGTAGGTCAGTGTAGGTAGGTCAGTGTATGTCAGGTAGGTCAGAGTAGATAGGTCAATGTAGGTAGGTCAGTGTATGTCAGGTAGGTCAGTGTAGGTAGGTCAGTATATGTCAGGTAGGTCAGTATATGTCAGGTAGGTCAGTGTAGGTAGGTCAGTGTAGGTAGGTCAGTGTATGTCAGGTAGGTCAGAGTAGGTAGGTCAGTGTAGGTAGGTCAGTGTATGTCAGGTAGGTCAGTGTAGGTAGGTCAGTGTATGTCAGGTAGGTCAGAGTATGTAGGTCAGTGTATGTCAGGTAGGTCAGTGTAGGTAGGTCAGTGTATGTCAGGTTGGTCAGTGTAGGTAGGTAAGTATATGTCAGGTAGGTTAGAGTATGTAGGTCAGTGTATGTCAGGTTGGTCAGTGTAGGTGGGTCAGTGTATGTCAGGTAGGTCAGTGTATGTCAGGTTGGTCAGTGTAGGTAGGTCAGTATATGTCAGGTAGGTCAGAGTATGTAGGTCAGTGTATGTCAGGTAGGTCAGAGTAGGTAGGTCAGTGTAGGTAGGTCAGTGTATGTCAGGTAGGTCAGAGTAGGTAGGTCAGTGTAGGTAGGTCAGTGTATGTCAGGTAGGTCAGAGTATGTAGGTCAGTGTATGTCAGGTTGGTCAGTGTAGGTAGGTCAGTATATGTCAGGTAGGTCAGAGTATGTAGGTCAGTGTATGTCAGGTAGGTCAGTTTAGGTAGGTCAGTGTATGTCAGGTAGGTCAGTGTAGGTAGGTAAGTATATGTCAGGTAGGTCAGAGTATGTAGGTCAGTGTATGTCAGGTTGGTCAGTGTAGGTGGGTCAGTGTATGTCAGGTAGGTCAGTGTAGGTAGGTCAGTGTATGTCAGGTAGGTCAGAGTAGGTAGGTCAGTGTAGGTAGGTCAGTGTAGGTAGGTCAGTGTATGTCAGGTAGGTCAGTGTAGGTAGGTCAGTGTATGTCAGGTAGATCAGAGTAGATAGGTCAATGTAGGTAGGTCAGTGTATGTCAGGTAGGTCAGTGTAGGTAGGTCAGTATATGTCAGGTAGGTCAGTGTAGGTAGGTCAGTGTAGGTAGGTCAGTATATGTCAGGTAGGTCAGTGTAGGTAGGTCAGTGTATGTCAGGTAGGTCAGTGTAGGTAGGTCAGTGTATGTCAGGTAGGTCAGAGTAGGTAGGTCAGTGTAGGTAGGTCAGTATATGTCAGGTAGGTCAGAGTAGGTAGGTCAGTGTAGGTAGGTCAGTATATGTCAGGTAGGTCAGTGTAGGTAGGTCAGTGTATGTCAGGTAGGTCAGAGTAGGTAGGTCAGTGTAGGTAGGTCAGTGTAGGTCAGGTAGGTCAGTGTAGGTAGGTCAGTGTATGTCAGGTAGGTCAGTGTAGGTAGGTCAGTATATGTCAGGTAGGTCATGTGCTAGCCAAAAAAAAGCCTGCGTCACATACAAACTTTTTTTTGGGACCCAAACGTCAGGACACTGTGCAGGACTCCTCCTAGGACCGCTCCACCTCTATTATCGGTCATCCAGCAGAATCCCGCAATCCGGGTCACATGTGCAGATTCTGGTTTGGAAACTCGAGCAGAGAATCTCCTTCCCGACCTTGAAAAACTCTCCATTCCCTCTCGGCACTCAGCTGTTGTATAGAAAGATGTGGGGGGAGGGGGAGGGGAAGGGGGGTCCTGCCACACAAAATCCGATACGTAATAACATTATGTGACACGGAGCCGCCAGATATCTGAAGGGCCTCTTAGCGACGCAGACGTTGGCGGTTGTCTATAAGAGTTCTGTGTCTGCTCACCCCATCCCCCCCCCATCCATACCCCCCCCCCCATACAATAATCTCCCCACTTATTGCAATGAAAAGGAAAATCTCTCTTTATTTGGACGCTTATTTTCCTATATTTTTTTGAAATAATACAAATTTTGCAAAGAAAATAAAAAATGTAAATGAGACCTCCCCTTCAGTCTTGCACAGGTGTACCAGCCCCTCCCCTTCAGTCTTGCACAGGTGTACCAGCCCCTCCCCTTCAGTCTTGCACAGGTGTACTGGATCCTCCCATTCAGTCTTGCACAGGTGTACTGGCTCCTCCCCTTCAGTCTTGCACAGGTGTACCGGCTCCTCCCCTTCAGTCTTGCACAGGTGTATTAGCTCCTCCCCTTCACTCTTGCACAGGTGTAATGGCTCCTCCCCTTCAGTCTTGCACAGGTGTACCGGCTCCTCCCCTTCAGTCTTGTACAGGTGTACCGGCTCCTCCCCTTCAGTCTTGCACAGGTGTACTGGCCCCTCCCCTTCAGTCTTGCACAGGTGTACCAGCCCCTCCCCTTCAGTCTTGCACAGGTGTACTGGATCCTCCCATTCAGTCTTGCACAGGTGTACTGGCTCCTCCCCTTCAGTCTTGCACAGGTGTACCGGCTCCTCCCCTTCAGTCTTGCACAGGTGTATTAGCTCCTCCCCTTCACTCTTGCACAGGTGTAATGGCTCCTCCCCTTCAGTCTTGCACAGGTGTACTGGCTCCTCCCCTTCAGTCTTGCACAGGTGTACCAGCCCCTCCCCTTCAGTCTTGCACAGGTGTACTGGCTCCTCCCCTTCAGTCTTGCACAGGTGTACTGGATCCTCCCATTCAGTCTTGCACAGGTGTACTGGCTCCTCCCCTTCAGTCTTGCACAGGTGTACTGGCTCCTCCCCTTCAGTCTTGCACAGGTGTACCGGCTCCTTCCCTTCAGTCTTGCACAGGTGTATTAGCTCCTCCCCTTCACTCTTGCACAGGTGTAATGGCTCCTCCCCTTCAGTCTTGCACAGGTGTGGCTCCTCCCCTCCAGTCTTGCACAGGTGTACCGGCTCCTCCCCTTCAGTCTTGCACAGGTGTACTAGCTCCTCCTCTCCAGTCTTGCACAGGTGTACTGGATCCATCCTTCAGTCTTGCACAGGTGTATTAGCTCCTCCCCTTCACTCTTGCACAGGTGTAATGGATCCTCCCCTTCAGTCTTGCACAGGTGTAATGGCTCCTCCCCTTAAGTCTTGCACAGATGTAATGGCTCCTCCCCTTCAGTCTTGCACAGGTGTACCAGCCCCTCCCCTTCAGTCTTGCACAGGTGTAATGGATCCTCCCCTTCAGTCGTGCACAGGTGTACTGGCTCCTCCCCTTCAGTCTTGCACAGGTGTACTGGCCCCTCCCCTTCAGTCTTGCACAGGTGAGTCGTGTGATTACCGTATTGCTGACGCATATGTGCGCAGGGGTCAGGTATGTGTCAGCAATTGTGCGTAAGCATGGTGGAAAGGGGACTTTAAATTTTATTTGTATTATTATTTATTTTATACAATTTTTTTTAAATAAAATACATTTACGTTTTTGGTTGTAACGTGACAAAATGTGTCTTTTATATCTGCCCCGGGTTCAGCTCTAAAGGACTTATATCAGCGTTAGATCTCCCTCTCTCGTTATATTATATTTGATCAAATAAAATATTTATATTATTATATTTATTATTTTATTTATTATCTAAATTGTTTATTTTTCATAAACATTATATATTTTTTTTTTAAATAATTATTATTTATTTATTGATAAAATATTTATAAAACAAAATTAAAAACATTTGATGATGTAATAATGAATAGAGAGCGGCATTAAATGTGTCTTTTATATCTGCCCCGGGTTCAGCTTTACAGGACTTTGAATATCAGCGCTGGATCCCCCGGGCCGGATTCGGTTCCTCACGTTTCGATCGTCCCCCCTCCACTCCGGCATAAAAAAAAAATTAGATCAAACGAAATGTGCAAAAAAAAAAAAACACGGCAACAAAAACTGCCCATCTGCCAAAACAGGTGCCGCGTTTTCTGAAGAACGCCCGGCAATCATCGCATTTTTTATCGTTTATTAAAAAGCTTTTTAAAGGACGTCAAACAAACTGGTGATCGCAATTAATTACCCGTCAGCGTTTGATGTCGGGCCGCATTCGCCGCGCACAAGAGATTCATTAACTGCCGATAAGTAACATTTATAATGTCAATTATATGCTCGCGGTTACCTAAAGTTCATCGGTGCATCCTCTTTTAAAAAACAAAACGCCTAATGGTTCCCGCGGCGGGGGCGGGTGAGGCGAGGGGGGGGGGGTGAGGAAGGAGCTGTATGAAAGGTGCACTCCATTCCAACAGAACAAAAACTCTGCATCTCAAAGCCTTCAGAAGGAGTTCATAGGATCTGAAGGGGACCTGGTCAGGAAATGAATTTATTCTGTTTCAAATGCCGCTTTATACATTGGCATGCCTCCTTAGGCTCGGTCTGTCCAGACAGTATGGCCACTTGCCAAACAGGAAGTGAGAGGAAATCTATGCAAACTAAGCGAATGCAATGCCCCCCCCCCTCCAGGCCCAAAGAACTAGTGTCCCCACTCGAAAATTTCAGGGTGGGTCTTAAACAGAAAGAGGTGTGGCCTTAACAGGAAGGGGTGGGCCATATTTAAATTGGAGGGTGCAGAAGTTTAGTCAGGCCTAGGGCAGAACAAAACCTAAATACACTACTAATCTCAAGGGGTGTGAATACCTTTTCCAGGCACTGTATATAGAGAGGGGTGTGAATACTTTTTCCAGGCACTGTGTATACGGTATCTAACCTATAACCACATAAATGTAAAACTTCAGGACAAAACTTTCCGACTTTTTTTGCCAAAAGTCGGCACCATCAAGAGCTTCACCAAAGTGAAAGCCCCCCGAGGAAATCAGATGATCTGGAGAACTGTCTTTGCTTCATTGAGGGATCAGATGATCTGGAGAACTGTCTTTGCTTCATCGAGGGATCAGATGATGTGGAGAACTGTCTTTGCTTCATCGAGGGATCAGATGATCTGGAGAACTGTCTTTGCTTCATCGAGGGATCAGATGATCTGGAGAACTGTCTTTGCCTCATCAAGGGATCAGATGATTTGGAGAACTGTCTTTGCTTCATCGAGGGATCAGATGATCAGGAGAACTGTCTTTGCTTCATCAAGGAATCAGATGATCAGGAGAACTGTCTTTGCTTCATCGAGGGATCAGATGATCTGGAGAACTGTCTTTGCCTCATCAAGGGATCAGATGATTTGGAGAACTGTCTTTGCTTCATCGAGGGATCAGATGATCAGGAGAACTGTCTTTGCTTCATCGGGGGATCCGATGATCAGGTGAACTGTCTTTGCTTCATCGAGGGATCAGATGATCAGGAGAACTGTCTTTGCTTCATCGAGGGATCAGATGATCAGGAGAACTGTCTTTGCTTCATCGAGGGATCAGATGATCTGGAGAACTGTCTTTGCTTCATCGAGGGATCAGATGATCTGGAAAACTGTCTTTGATTCATCGAGGAATCAGATGATCAGGAGAACTGTCTTTGCTTTATCGAGGGATCAGATGATCTGGAGAACTGTCTTTGCTTCATCGAGGGATCAGATGATTTGGAGAACTGTCTTTGCTTCATCGAGGGATCAGATGATCAGGAGAACTGTCTTTGCTTCATCGAGGGATCAGATGATCTGGAGAACTGTCTTTGCTTCATCGAGGGATCCAATGATCTGGAGAACTGTCTTTGCTTCATCGAGGGATCAGATGATCAGGAGAACTGTCTTTGCTTCATCGAGGGATCAGATGATCTGGAGAACTGTCTTTGCTTCATCGAGTGATCAGATGATTTGGAGAACTGTCTTTGCTTCATCGAGGGATCAGATGATCAGGAGAACTGACTTTGCTTCATCGAGTGATCAGATGATCTGGAGGACTGTCTTTGCTTCATCGGGGGATCCGATGATCAGGTGAACTGTCTTTGCTTCATCGAGGGATCCGATGATCTAGAGAACTGTCTTTGCTTCATCGAGGGATCAGATGATCTGGAGAACTGTCTTTGCTTCATCGAGGGATCAGATGATCTGGAGAACTGTCTTTGCTTCATCGAGGGATCAGATGATTTGGAGAACTGTCTTTGCTTCATCGAGGGATCAGATGATCTGGAGAACTGTCTTTGCTTCATCGAGGGATCAGATGATTTGGAGAACTGTCTTTGCTTCATCGAGGGATCAGATGATCAGGAGAACTGTCTTTGCTTCATCGGGGGATCCGATGATCAGGTGAACTGTCTTTGCTTCATCGAGGGATCAGATGATCTGGAGAACTGTCTTTGCTTCATCGAGGGATCAGATGATCAGGAGAACTTTCTTTGCTTCATCGAGGGATCAGATGATCAGGAGAACTGTCTTTGCTTCATCGAGGGATCAGATGATCTGGAGAACTGTCTTTGCTTCATCGAGGGATCAGATGATTTGGAGAACTGTCTTTGCTTCATCGAGGGATCAGATGATCAGGAGAACTGTCTTTGCTTCATCGAGGGATCAGATGATCTGGAGAACTGTCTTTGCTTCATCGAGGGATCAGATGATCTGGAGAACTGTCTTTGCTTCATCGAGGGATCAGATGATCTGGAGAACTGTCTTTGCTTCATCGAGGGATCAGATGATTTGGAGAACTGTCTTTGCTTCATCGAGGGATCAGATGATCAGGAGAACTGTCTTTGCTTCATCGAGGGATCAGATGATCTGGAGAACTGTCTTTGCTTCATCAAGGGATCAGATGATCTGGAAAACTGTCTTTGATTCATCGAGGGATCCGATGATCTAGAGAACTGTCTTTGCTTCATCGGGGGATCAGATGATCTGGAGAACTGTCTTTGCTTCATCGAGGGTTCAGATGATCTGGAGAACTGTCTTTGCTTCATCGAGGGATCAGATGATCTGGAGAACTGTCTTTGCTTCATCGAGGGATCAGATGATCTGGAGAACTGTCTTTGCTTCATCGAGGGATCAGATGATCAGGAGAACTGTCTTTGCTTCATCGAGGGATCAGATGATGTGGAGAACTGTCTTTGCTTCATCGAGGGATCAGATGATCTGGAGAACTGTCTTTGCTTCATCGAGTGATTAGATGATCAGGAGAACTGTCTTTGCTTCATCGAGGGATCAGATGATCAGGAGAACTGTCTTTGCTTCATCGAGGGATCAGATGATCTGGAGAACTGTCTTTGCTTCATCGAGGGATCAGATGATCTGGAGAACTGTCTTTGCTTCATCGAGGGATCAGATGATTTGAAGAACTGTCTTTGCTTCATCGAGGGATCAGATGATCAGGAGAACTGTCTTTGCTTCATCGAGGGATCAGATGATCTGGAGAACTGTCTTTGCTTCATCGAGGGATCCAATGATCTGGAGAACTGTCTTTGCTTCATCGAGGGATCAGATGATCAGGAGAACTGTCTTTGCTTCATCGAGGGATCAGATGATCTGGAGAACTGTCTTTGCTTCATCGAGGGATCAGATGATTTGGAGAACTGTCTTTGCTTCATCGAGGGATCAGATGATCAGGAGAACTGACTTTGCTTCATCGAGTGATCAGATGACCTGGAGAACTGTCTTTGCTTCATCGGGGGATCCGATGATCAGGTGAACTGTCTTTGCTTCATCGAGGGATCCGATGATCTAGAGAACGGTCTTTGCTTCATCGAGGGATCAGATGATCTGGAGAACTGTCTTTGCTTCATCGAGGGATCAGATGATCTGGAGAACTGTCTTTGCTTCATCGAGGGATCAGATGATTTGGAGAACTGTCTTTGCTTCATCGAGGGATCAGATGATCTGGAGAACTGTCTTTGCTTCATCGAGGGATCAGATGATCAGGAGAACTGTCTTTGCTTCATCGGGGGATCCGATGATCAGGTGAACTGTCTTTGCTTCATCGAGGGATCAGATGATCTGGAGAACTGTCTTTGCTTCATCGAGGGATCAGATGATCAGGAGAACTTTCTTTGCTTCATCGAGGGATCAGATGATCAGGAGAACTGTCTTTGCTTCATCGAGGGATCAGATGATTTGGAGAACTGTCTTTGCTTCATCGAGGGATCAGATGATTTGGAGAACTGTCTTTGCTTCATCGAGGGATCAGATGATCAGGAGAACTGTCTTTGCTTCATCGAGGGATCAGATGATCTGGAGAATTGTCTTTGCTTCATCGAGGGATCCGATAATTTGGAGAACTGTCTTTGCTTCATCGGGGGATCAGATGATCTGGAGAACTGTCTTTGTTTCATCGAGGGATCAGATGATCAGGAGAACTGTCTTTGCTTCATCGAGGGATCCGATGATCTAGAGAACTGTCTTTGCTTCATCGGGGGATCAGATGATCTGGAGAACTGTCTTTGCTTCATCGAGGGTTCAGATGATCTGGAGAACTGTCTTTGCTTCATCGAGGGATCAGATGATTTGGAGAACTGTCTTTGCTTCATCGAGGGATCAGATGATCTGGAGAACTGTCTTTGCTTCATCGAGGGATCAGATGATTTGGAGAACTGTCTTTGCTTCATCGAGGGATCAGATGATCTGGAGAACTGTCTTTGCTTCATCGGGGATCCGATGATCAGGTGAACTGTCTTTGCTTCATCGAGGGATCAGATGATCTGGAGAACTGTCTTTGCTTCATCGAGGGATCCGATAATCTAGAGAACTGTCTTTGCTTCATCGGGGGATCAGATGATCTGGAGAACTGTCTTTGCTTCATCGAGGGTTCAGATGATCTGGAGAACTGTCTTTGCTTCATCGAGGGATCAGATGATTTGGAGAACTGTCTTTGCGTCATTGAGGGATCAGATGATCAGGAGAACTGTCTTTGCTTCATCGAGGGATCAGATGATCTGGAGAACTGTCTTTGCTTCATCGGGGGATCCGATGATCAGGTGAACTGTCTTTGCTTCATCGAGGGATCAGATGATCTGGAGAACTGTCTTTGCTTCATCGAGGGATCAGATGATCAGGAGAACTGTCTTTGCTTCATCGAGGGATCAGATGATCTGGAGAACTGTCTTTGCTTTATCGAGGGATCCGATGATCAGGTGAACTGTCTTTGCTTCATCGAGGGATCAGATGATTTGGAGAACTGTCTTTGCTTCATCGAGGGATCAGATGATCAGGAGAACTGTCTTTGCTTCATCGAGGGATCAGATGATCTGGAGAACTGTCTTTGCTTTATCGAGGGATCCGATGATCAGGTCAACTGTCTTTGCTTCATCGAGGGATCAGATGATCTGGAGAACTGTCTTTGCTTCATCGAGGGATCAGATGATCAGGAGAACTGTCTTTGCTTCATCGAGGGATCAGATGATCAGGAGAACTGTCTTTGCTTCATCGAGGGATCAGATGATCTGGAGAACTGTCTTTGCTTCATCGAGGGATTAGATGATCTGGAGAACTGTCTTTGCTTCATCGAGGGATCAGATGATCAGGAGAACTGTCTTTGCTTCATCGAGGGATCAGATGATCTGGAAAACTGTCTTTGATTCATCGAGGAATCAGATGATCAGGAGAACTGTCTTTGCTTTATCGAGGGATCAGATGATCAGGAGAACTGTCTTTGCTTCATCGAGGGATCAGATGATCTGGAGAACTGTCTTTGCTTCATCGAGGGATCAGATAATCAGGAAAACTGTCTTTGCTTCATCGAGGGATCAGATAATCAGGAAAACTGTCTTTGCTTCATCGAGGGATCAGATGATCAGGAGAACTGTCTTTGCTTCATCGAGGGATCAGATGATCAGGAGAACTGTCTTTGCTTCATCGGGGGATCAGATGATCAGGAGAACTGTCTTTGCTTCATCGAGGGATCAGATGATCTGGAGAACTGTCTTTGCTTCATCGAGGGATCAGATAATCAGGAGAACTGTCTTTGCTTCATCGAGGGATCAGATGATCTGGAGAACTGTCTTTGCTTCATCGAGGGATCAGATAATCAGGAAAACTGTCTTTGCTTCATCGAGGGATCAGATAATCAGGAAAACTGTCTTTGCTTCATCGAGGGATCAGATGATCAGGAGAACTGTCTTTGCTTCATCGAGGGATCAGATGATCTGGAGAACTGTCTTTGCTTCATCGAGGGATCAGATGATCTGGAGAACTGTCTTTGCTTCATCGAGGGATCAGATGATCAGGAGAACTGTCTTTGCTTCATCAAGGGATCAGATAATCAGGAAAACTGTCTTTGCTTCATCGAGGGATCAGATGATCTGGAGAACTGTCTTTGCTTCATCGAGGGATCAGATGATCTGGAGAACTGTCTTTGCTTCATCGGGGGATCAGATGATCAGGAGAACTGTCTTTGCTTCATCGAGGGATCAGATGATCTGGAGAACTGTCTTTGCTTCATCGAGGGATCCGATGATCTGGAGAACTGTCTTTGCTTCATCGAGGGATCAGATGATCAGGAGAACTGTCTTTGCTTCATCGAGGGATCAGATGATCTGGAGAACTGTCTTTGCTTCATCGAGGGATCAGATGATTTGGAGAACTGTCTTTGCTTCATCGAGGGATCAGATGATTTGGAGAACTGTCTTTGCTTCATCGAGGGATCCGATGATCAGGAGAACTGTCTTTGCTTCATCGAGGGATCAGATGATCAGGAGAACTGTCTTTGCTTCATCGAGGGATCAGATGATTTGGAGAACTGTCTTTGCTTCATCGAGGGATCAGATGATTTGGAGAACTGTCTTTGCTTCATCGAGGGATCCGATGATCAGGAGAACTGTCTTTGCTTCATCGAGGGATCAGATGGAGATGATAAAATCCTCATAAAACACTCCTGAGAAGAGGAATATGTGAAAAAGATGTCAGTCGCCTCGCCACTTCTCTATCACAAGTCCCGGGAGATGGACACCAAACAATGGAAGAGGCACCACCAAGGACGAGAGTTCAGAATCTGTACAGAGCTCTCCATAGTGTGTGAGGGTGTCGGGAGAGTTTGATCCCCGAGATTATAAAGGAAATCAGATCTGAAGACAATACGACGTTCCTCCAGGAGGATCTCAAGCACTTCATTAACATCAAAGCCCATAAAACATCTAAACAATTATTATTGTGACCAACAAAAGCCTCGGAGAAGGGAAACGGAGGGAATAAAAGAAGAGAGAAAAGTAACGACCTTCACATGTGGATCGGAGAAAATATAAAAGGTTGTGACGGCAGAGCCGGAATCACCAAAGACTGACCAAAGCTTATGGAAGCTCAAAGAGCGAGAGGTGGGAGGAAATAATCGCCCTGTAAGAAAATAAAAGCGCTACAAACAAAAGTCCGGAATTAGGAAATGGGATTAAAGGAGTTGAAAGGAAACATTTTTTTTTTTTTTTGCTGAAATGACTGTTTACAGGGTATAGAGACATCGGGCCGGACTCACAAAGCACTTGTGCAGACGTAAATCACGCAAGTGTGCGCCGGCGTATCTGTGCGCCTGAGTCACAAACCACCAATATACGCCTAAAAACTGCCCACCCTACGCCGACGTATCTTACTTACCCCGGGGTAACGTGGGCGCATTTTTCTTCTGGACGCAGGTTGCTGCTCCCATTGATTAGCCATTCAAATATGCAAATGAGGGAGATACGCCGATTCACGAACGTACGTGCGCCCGGCGCAGGCTCTACGCAACGCGCGTAACTTTTCCAGTCCGGCGTAAAGTTATTCCCCATAAAGGAGGTGTAAGTCGGCACCAGACATGCTCCGGTCTGCACCAGGGAACTCAAGCCGGCGTATTTTACGTAGGACGTGGGTGTGGCTGGGCGTAGGTTACGTTCACGGCGTACACAGTGATCCGGCGTATCTTAGGCAGTTGTTCCGACGTGGTTGTGAGCATGCGCGCGGGGATACGCCCATGTCCTGACGCATACACAGTTCGTTTTAAGTACTTATCTGGCGCCCGACCTATCATTTGCACGGGGTCACGCTTCATTAGCATGGATCACGCCCACTTCCAGCCCACTTCCACCTACGCCAGCCTGCGCCTTTGAAATATACGCTACGCCGATGCAGAGTTGGGAGCAAGAGCTTGATAGATTCAGTGCATGCCTCTCCGCGCTGCGCCTGCGTAGCGTACTGTGTGTGCGCTACGCCGCCGTAAATATGCGCCCATCTCTGTGAATCCGAGCCATAATAGTTAACTGATTCCTTTTAAAAACGATTCAAAATAGATAAAAATTAATCATATAATGTACCTGCAGTTTCAGTTTAGTTTTTGGATGCTGTTTCCTGCCTTCGTGATGTACAGAGCCACAGAGCCAATACAGGGCAGTGATGGTTTGGAGAGTGAAAGTGATTGGTGCTGAGGGGTTTTAGACACACAATAATCACACCTACTTGATTAGTGACCACAGAGAGTAGCTCCCAGCACTGTGGTGATCAGGAAACAGACAACCAGGAAGTGTGGAGATCAGAGAAGGATTACAGCAACTTGGGAGCGAAAACCAACAATGAGGATATGAAAACAGCACTGCATTAAGGTAAAGGAAGCTATTAAGATATACAAATTCCTTTACAAACCCTTTAATGTTATGGGATAATAGTTATTTTATATTTGTATTATTGTTTATTTTTTATTTATGTATGATTATTATTATTAATAATAATTTGTTTATATTATTGTTTATTTTTGTTTTATTTTTATTTGTGATTATTATTATTTTTTGTATTTTATTATTATTATTATTATTATTATTATTATTATTATTATTATTATTTTGTATTTTATTATTATTATTATTATTATTTTGTATTTCATTATTATTATTAATAATAATAATAAAATAATAATAAAATACAAAATAATAATAATAATGATAATAATAATAATAATAATAATAATAAAATAATAATTATTATTATTATTATTATTTGCATTTTATTATTATTTTTATTATCATTATTATTTTGTAATAATAATAATAATAAAATAATAATAATTATTATTATTATTATTATTATTATTATTATTATTTTGTATTTTGTTTTATATTATTATTATTTTGTATTATTATTATTATTATCATTATTATTATTTTGTATTTTATTATTATTATTATTATTATTATTATTATTATTTAAATATTATTATTATTATTATTATGTATTTTATTATTAATAATAAAATAATAATAAAATACAAAATAATAATAATAATAATATGATAATAATAATAATAATAATAATAATAATAATAATAAAGTAATTATTATTATTATTATTTTTTGCATTTTATTATTATTTTGTATTTTAATATTATTATTATTATTATTATTTTGTATTTTATTATTATTATTAGTATTATTATTTTGCATTTTATTATTATTATTATTTTGTATTTTATTATTATAATTATTATTATTATTATTATTTTATTATTAGTATTATCATTATTATTATTATTATTTTGTATTTTATTATTATTATTATTATTTTATTATTATTATTATTATTATTATTATTATTATTATTTTGCATTTTATTATTATTATTATTTTGTATTTTATTATTATAATTATTATTATTATTTTTTTTTTTATTATTAGTATTATCATTATTATTATTATTTTGTATTTTATTATTATTATTATTATTATTTAATTATTGCATTGCAGTTGAACGCTTAGAAACTTGCAACAAGAATGCTAACAAAAAAGATAAAATCGAACGTTTTTTATACATTTCTATGGACCAAAAAAAAAACGCTTAAAGAACGCACCAATCTGCGCGTTTCGCGCTCCAGAACGTTTTCGGGCGTTTGGCGTCGGGTGACTTGGAGTCTGAGATGTGAATCTTCTCCATAGAGAATCGTTGATTTTCTTTCCTCCATTCGAGTTTTTGGAGTTTCGAGGTGTGATTGGAGCCCCCCATAAAAGTGTGGCCGCCCTAGGCAGTGGCCCTGTGTGCCCTCCCCCCTGATGATGAACGTCTCAGGTGATGAGATTTCAGATGGCTGACGGGACGAGACGCTCGGAATCACTTACAGTCATTTCATGGCTTCTCGGCGGAGTTTATTGAGAGCGCGGGAGGGGGAGGGGGGAGGGGAGGAGGGGGAGGGGGTCTGACAGCCGCCTTGCTGGCAGAGCTCTCTATTTAGCCCCATCACAGGTAGCGAATTGTCAGCTCTCCGCCCTCCGTCACTAGACATTGATATGAAGGATAATCAGCGGCGCTCCTGAACGCGGCCCTTGTCTCCGGGAGCTCCTCGTCCTTCGCTGCGATTTCACAGCCTGCGTCTCTTTTCACCATCAACACTCTAATAAAAACGTTCAATTTTATTTTACACACCTTGTTTTATACCTGGTGATGTCATCACTGGGTCACTGTGCTTCTCTATGCAATGCAGTCACATCGTGGCTGGTGGGAGGGGCCGGCACATAACTTCCTGATAACAACCCAGCCCCCGGCCCTCAGTACTCCTTATCCCGGGTGCAAGCAGTGGGCTGGCACCTGGGAGGAATTATGCAAATATCAAAACTCCTTGATAGGAGGTGTCAGTCTGGGAAAAGTGGGCGGGCTACATTTGCATGGACGCCCTCCAGACAGGAAAAGGGGCGGGGCTCTATCTAACTTCCTGCAGCTTCTAATGCACATTGTGAATTCAGAGAAAGCCAGTCCAGCAGTGGCGGGGCCCGTCCATACGGGGAGCAGAGGCGACGCCCCCCAGCCCTAATCCATGTGCCTGGCCCCCTAATCTACATGCAGGGGCGCCGCCCCCTAATCCATGTGCCCGGCCCCCTAATCTACATGCAGGGGCGCCTCCCCCTAATCTATGTGCCCGGCCCCCGAATCTACATGCAGGGGCGCCTCCCCCTAATCTATGTGCCCGGCCCCCGAATCTACATGCAGGGGCGCCGCCCCCTAATCTATGTGCCCGGCCCCCTAATCTACATGCAGGGGCGCCGCCCCCTAATCCATGTGCCCGGCCCCCTAATCTACATGCAGGGGCGCCGCCCCCTAATTTATGTGCCCGGCCCCCTAATCTACATGCAGGGGCGCCTCCCTCTAATCTATGTGCCCGGCCCCCGAATCTACATGCAGGGGCGCCGCCCCCTAATCCATGTGCCCGGCCCCCCCCATAATCTACATGCAAGGGCGCCTCCCCCTAATCTATGTGCCCGCCCGCCCCCGAATCTACATGCAGGGGCGCCTCCCCCCTAATCTATGTGCCCGGCCCCCGAATCTACATGCAGGGGCGCCGCCCCCCCCTAATCTATGTGCCCGGCCCCCTAATCTACATGCAGGGGCGCCGCCCCCTAATCCATGTGCCCGGCCCCCTAATCTACATGCAGGGGCGCCGCCCCCTAATTTATGTGCCCGGCCCCCTAATCTATTACATGCAGGGGCGCCTCCCTCTAATCTATGTGCCCGGCCCCCGAATCTACATGCAGGGGCGCCGCCCCCTAATCCATGTGCCCGGCCCCCTAATCTACATGCAAGGGCGCCTCCCCCTAATCTATGTGCCCGGCCCCCGAATCTACATGCAGGGGCGCCTCCCCCTAATCCATGTGCCCGGCCCCTCATCCCTCAAGCCGCACTCATCCTGCAATCACAAGAACAGTATCGATCTAGGAAGAGCATTTCTAAGGCTTTGGAACTCCAGTGAACCTCGGGGGAGGGCCAATATCCAGAAATGGAAAGGTGGTGACCCTTCCCAAGAGGGGCCGGCCTACAAAAATGATTCCAGGAGCCCAATGAGGACTCCTCATTCAGGAGGTCCTAAAAGAACCCAGAAGAACATCTGAAGACCTGCAGGCCTCACAAATATATAAAAAAATTAAGTATTTTGTATTAATGATTTTGATACGTCTGTCCTGCAATCAGTGAGGGCTTTGCTGAGACTTGTGGTGAGACTGAAGTCCGGGCTGAACCTGGACTGTGTGGGTGTGGTCAGACATTGGAGTGAGGTGTTACTATCTCCCTGTATAGGAGTGAGGTGTTACTATCTCCCTGTGTAGGAGTGAGGTGTTACTATCTCCCTGTATAGGAGTGAGGTGTTACTATCTCCCTGTATAGGAGTGAGGTGTTACTATCTCCCTGTATAGGAGTGAGGTGTTACTATCTCCCTGTATAGGAGTGAGGTGTTACTATCTCCATGTATAGGAGTGAGGTGTTACTATCTCCATGTATAGGAGTGAGGTGTTACTATCTCCCTGTATAGGAGTGAGGTGTTACTATCTCCATGTATAGGAGTGAGGTGTTACTATCTCCATGTATAGGAGTGAGGTGTTACTATCTCCCTGTGTAGGAGTGAGGTGTTACTATCTCCATGTATAGGAGTGAGGTGTTACTATCTCCATGTATAGGAGTGAGGTGTTACTATCTCCCTGTGTAGGAGTGAGGTGTTACTATCTCCCTGTATAGGAGTGAGGTGTTACTATCTCCCTGTGTAGGAGTGAGGTGTTACTATCTCCCTGTATAGGAGTGAGGTGTTACTATCTCCCTGTATAGGAGTGAGGTGTTACTATCTCCATGTATAGGAGTGAGGTGTTACTATCTCCCTGTATAGGAGTGAGGTGTTACTATCTCCATGTATAGGAGTGAGGTGTTACTATCTCCCTGTATAGGAGTGAGGTGTTACTATCTCCCTGATACAGTTAAATTATATTTTGTTTGTGAATGGAGCGGAGGGGAACACGGCGCGATGACGTCACCGATGTACAAACCACACAATGGAGGTGCTTTTTTCAGTGACTAAAACAGGCGGGGAAATTATAGGGAGCGCGAGGAGAGCGAGGAGAGTGAGGAGAGTGAGGAGAGTGAGGTGCGAGGAGAGTGAGGTGCGAGGAGAGCGAGGAGAGCGAGGAGAGCGAGGAGAGTGAGGTGCGAGGAGAGCGAGGAGAGCGAGGATTGTCGCAGCCACAAGAATTCTGAATATTAAATATTTCATTGCATGCTGCAGATTCATCAAAAAATAAATAAAACAATACATTTTTCAACACAAGAGAGTGAGGAGAGGAGGGAGAGGGAGAGGGAGAAGGAGAGGGAAAGAGAGAGGAAGAGGGAGAGGGAGAGGGAGAGGAAGAGGGAGAGGAGGGAAAGGGAGAGGGAGAGGAGGGAAAGGGAGAGGGAGAAGGAGGGAGAGGGAGAGGGAAGGAAGAGGGAGAGGAGGGAAAGGGAGAGGGAGAAGGAGGGAGAGGAGAGGGAAGGAAGAGGGAGAGGGAAGGAAGAGGGAGAGGAAGAGGGAGAGGGAAGGAAGAGGGAAAGAGAGAGGAAGAGGGAGAGGGAGGAGAAGGAGAGGGAGAGGGAGATGGAGAGGAGGGAAAGGGAGAGGGAGAAGGAGAGGGAGAGGAGGGAAAGGGAGAGGGAGAGGGAAGGAAGAGGGAGAGGGAAGGAAGAGGGAGAGGGAGAGGGAAGGAAGAGGGAAAGAGAGAGGGAGAGGGAGAGGGAAAGAGAGAGGGAGAGGGAAGGAAGAGTGAGAGGGAGAGGGAAGGAAGAGGGAAAGAGAGAGGAAGAGGGAGAGGAATAGGGAGCGGGAAGGAAGAGGGAAAGAGAGAGGAAGAGGGAGAGGGAGAGGGAGAGGGGAGGAAGAGGGAGAGTGAGAGGGAAGGAAGAGGGAAAGAGAGAGGAAGAGGGAGAGGAAGAGGGAGAGGGAGAGGGAGAGGAGGGAAAGGGAGAGGAGAAGGAAGGGAAAGGGAGAGGAAGGAAAGAGGGGATGGGGGAAGGGAGAGGAGAAGAGGATAAGAGGGAGAGGAAGAGGGAGAGGAAAGAGAAGGAGTGAAGAAGGAGAGGGAAGGAAAGTCCTGGAGAAGCCTGAGGGAGGAAGGGCAGGGAAGAGAGAGGAAGAGAGGAGAGGGGAGAGGGAAGGAAGAGGGAAAGAGAGAGGAGAGGGACCCTTCCCTCTGGGAGAGGAATCGTCCTCGTTCTCTTCCCGGAAGCTGTAAGGAAGAAGTCGCGTATCCCTGCCGCTGGCCTCCTAGGTGCCACGTGTCTATTTCCCTGCAGAAGAGCTCGCACTTTCCTCTTTCCTCCTCGTTCCACGTCTCTTCGCGTTCGCTTTCTCGTTTCTCGTTCTTTCTTCCTCCTCTTCTCTTCCTTTCGCTCCTGTTCCTTTCCCTCTATCTCTTCCTCTTTCTGTCTTTCTCTTTCGCTTCCCTATTTCCTCCTCCTTCCTCTTTTCCTTCTCTTCCCGCTCTTCTTCTTCTGTCCCGTCTCTTCTCTTCTTCTCTTTCTCTTCCTCTTTCTCTTTCTCTTTCCCTGTGTGTCTTTTCGCTTTCTGCTTTCCTTCTTCGTTTCTTTCCCCTCTCTCTTCCTCTTTCTCTTTTGTCCTTGCTCTTTCTCTTCCCTCTTCCTCTTACCGTCCTCTTGCTCTTCCCACTTTCTCTTTCCTTCCTCTTTTCCCTCTCTCTTCCGCTTCTCCGTTTCTCTTTCTCTTCTTTCGCTGTCTCCGTCTCTCGGTCCTCCTTTCTATCTTTCGTCTTCTTTCTCGTTCCTCTCTCTCCGTCTTCTTTTTCCTCTTCTCCTTCTTCTTCTTACTCTTCTTTCTCTTGCGGCTTCTTGCATCTCCTTCTATAATCATCACATATGTATCCATCAACCACCCACTCATTCGCACAAACCCACCCCAGCCCAGCACACCGCCCCCATGCAACCCCCTTCCAGGTCGTATCCACCCCCCACCATGATGCACACCCACAACATGATCCAACTCACACACTTATCAGATGGTCTAATTACCCCATACTCAAGACGACAACCATGACAAGTGACCCCCCTCAAGGGATCATCCAGTGGAACCACAAATCCCACAACTCTTTATTCCAAGGAAGCAATAATCTTCATCACTCACACCACCACCACATCACAATTAGGAACCAAATAAACACTCACCGGGACACCTTTAATATTCGGTTGATGCTAGTAGCGGTGTTGGTCCCCCTTTATTAGGACCCCCATGCTAGTAGCGGGTTGGTCACCCTCCTTTAATAGGTCCCCCCTTGCTAGTAGCGAGTTGGACCCCCTTTATTAGGACCTCGTTGCTAGTAGCGGGTTGGACCCCCTTTATTTAGTCCCCCCTTGCTAGTAGCGGGTTTGGTCCCCCTTTATTAGGTCCCCCTTGCTAGTAGCGGGTTGGATCCCCTTTATTAGGTCCCCCTTGCTAGTAGCGGTTGGACCCCCTTTATTAGGTCCCCCTTGCTAGTAGCGGGTTGGACCCCCTTTATTAGGTCCCCCTTGCTATAGCGGGTTGGACCCCCCTTTATTAGGTCCCCCTTGCTAGTAGCGGGTTGGACCCCCTTTATTAGGTCCCCCTTGCTAGTAGCGGGTTGGTCTCCCTTTATTAGGTCCCCCTTGCTAGTAGCGAGTTGGACCCCCTTTATTAGGCCCCCCTTGCTAGTAGTGGGTTGGACCCCCTTTATTAGGTAGCCCTTGCTAGTAGCGGGTTGGTCCCCCTTTATTAGGTCCCCCTTGCTAGTAGCGGGTTGGACCCCCTTTATTAGGTCCCCCTTGCTAGTAGCGGGTTGGTCCCCCTTTATTAGGTCCCCCTTGCTAGTAGCGGGTTGGACCCCCTTTATTAGGTCCCCTTCCTAGTAGCGGGTTGGACCCCCTTTATTAGGTCCCCCTTGCTAGCAGAGGGTTGGACCCCCTTTATTAGGTCCCCCTTGCTAGTAGCGGGTTGGACCCCCTTTATTAGGCCCCCCATGCTAGTAGCGGGTTGGTCCCCCTTTATTAGGTCCCCCTTGCTAGTAGCGGGTTGGTCCCCCTTTATTAGGTCCCCCTTCCTAGTAGCGGGTTGGACCCCCTTTATTAGGTCCCCCTTGCTAGTAGCGGGTTGGACCCCCTTTATTAGGTCCCCCATGCTAGTAGCGGGTTGGACCCCCTTTATTAGGTCCCCCTTGCTAGTAGCGGGTTGGTCCCCCTTTATTAGGTCCCCCTTCCTAGTATCGGGTTGGACCCCCTTTATTAGGTCCCCCTTGCTAGTAGCAGGTTGGACCCCCTTTATTAGGTCCCCCTTGCTAGTAGTGGGTTGGACCCCCTTTATTAGGTCCCCCTTGCTAGTAGTGGGTTGGACCCCCTTTATTAGGTCCCCCTTGCTAGTAGCGGGTTGGACCCCCTTTATTAGGTCCTCCTTGCTAGTAGTGGGTTGGACCCCCTTTATTAGGTTCCCCTTGCTAGTAGTGGGTTGGACCCCCTTTATTAGGTCCCCCTTGCTAGTAGCGGGTTGGACCCCCTTTATTAGGTCCTCCTTGCTAGTAGTGGGTTGGACCCCCTTTATTAGGTTCCCCTTGCTAGTAGCAGGTTGGACCCCCTTTATTAGGTCCTCCTTGCTAGTAGTGGGTTGGACCCCCTTTATTAGGTCCCCCTTGCTAGTAGCGGGTTGGACCCCCTTTATTAGGTCCCCCTTGCTAGTAGTGGGTTGGACCCCCTTTATTAGGTCCCCCTTGCTAGTAGCGGGTTGGACCCCCTTTATTAGGTCCTCCTTGCTAGTAGTGGGTTGGACCCCCTTTATTAGGTCCCCCTTGCTAGTAGCGGGTTGGACCCCCTTTATTAGGTCCTCCTTGCTAGTTGTGGGTTGGACCCCCTTTATTAGGTCCTCCTTGCTAGTAGTGGGTTGGACCCCCTTTATTAGGTCCCCCTTGCTAGTAGCGGGTTGGACCCCCTTTATTAAGTCCACCTTGCTAGTAGTGGGTTGGACCCCCTTTATTAGGCCCCCCTTGCTAGTAGCGGGTTGGACCCCCTTTATTAGGTCCTCCTTGCTAGTAGTGGGTTGGACCCCCTTTATTAGGTCCTCCTTGCTAGTAGTGGGTTGGACCCCCTTTATTAGGTCCCCCTTGCTAGTAGTGGGTTGGACCCCCTTTATTAGGTCCTCCCTTGCTAGTAGTGGGTTGGACCCCCTTTATTAGGTCCCCCTTGCTAGTAGTGGGTTGGACCCCCTTTATTAGGTCCTCCTTGCTAGTAGTGGGTTAGACCCCCTTTATTAGGTCCTCCTTGCTAGTAGTGGGTTGGACCCCCTTTATTAGGTCCTCCTTGCTAGTAGTGGGTTGGACCCCCTTTATTAGGTCCTCCTTGCTAGTAGTGGGTTAGACCCCCTTTATTAGGTCCTCCTTGCTAGTAGTGGGTTGGACCCCTTTTATTCCTGCTAGGTGGGTTAGACCCCTTTATTAGGTTCTCCTTGCTAGTAGTGGGTTGGACCCCCTTTATTAGGTCCCCTTGCTTGTGGGTTGGACCCCCTATTTAGTCCTCCTTGCTAGTAGTGGGTTTAGACCCCCTTTATTAGGTCCTCCTTCCTTGTTGGGTTGGACCCCCTTTATTAGGTTCCCCTTGCTTGTGGGTTGGACCCCCCTATTAGTCCCCCCCCTTGCTAGTGGGTTGGACCCCCTTTATTAGGTTCCCCTTGCTAGTAGTGGGTTGGACCCCCTTTATTAGGTTCCCCTTGTTGGGGTTGGACCCCCTTTATTAGGTTCCCCTTGCTAGTAGCGGGTTGGACCCCCTTTATTAGGTTCCCCTTGCTAGTAGTGGGTTGGACCCCCTTTATTAGGTCCTCCTTGCTAGTAGTGGGTTGGACCCCCTTTATTAGGTCCTCCTTGCTAGTAGTGGGTTGGACCCCCTTTATTAGGTTCCCCTTGCTAGTAGTGGGTTAGACCCCCTTTATTAGGTCCTCCTTGCTAGTAGTGGGTTGGACCCCCTTTATTAGGTTCCCCTTGCTAATACAATGGAAGATTTCACTTTCCTGGTCGGTAACCGTTTCATTGCCAGATGAGCCGGATTGGCGCACGTTTCCTCCTGATGAACGATCGGCTGGAAGAACATTTCATTTTGGGCAATTATTTGAATTCACTGTAGTGTGCGGCGTGATTAAGCCCCTGTCTGGACTTTAGCCTGGAGCCTTGACATATCGAGAAATAATTAATCCTTTCTATGGTGAATAAAATGGCGGGCGGATGGCGCACCCGGGGACGGCTGAGGACAAGGTCGGCTTTATTTCCACCGCGATAAAAAGTGTTTCAAAAACATTTGTCTTCCTAAAAATCAGATTTGGAGTTAAAGGGAAAAAAAAAATCAAGATTATTGTGCATTTTACAGAAACAAAATAAGAATTTGGATACAAATTGCGACCGGAGAAAACGTTCAGCCAATCCAAGTGCCGAGATTATCGGCTCCACCGAAAGGCTTCCACGTGGAGGCGCCGCACTCACCTCACTGTACATGAAATATTAGAGAGCGGCCCCAGCCTGAGCTCCTCCTCATTCATTTCATCCCGCCCCAGACTCCACCCCTATGACTAAGTCCCGGGGCCCGGGGCAAAACTGGGCGGGGGGCTTCAGGAGGAGCTGGGGGGTCGCTCTTCACTATTTGATATACATTGAGCTGTCGGCGTGCGGCGTCTCCACATAGGACACTTTGGTTACAATTTGTTCAATATTCATAATATATTTTCAATGTATCAAATCATAAATCATATTTCACAACAGAAGGACCCTTCAATCACTAGAGACCAGTGACATCACCGAGACCCTTCATATTCATGAGAACACAGCCTATCCAATCACTAGAGACCAGTGACATCACAGAGACCCTTCATATTCATGAGAACACAGCCTATCCAATCACTAGAGACCAGTGACATCACCGAGACCCTTCATATTCATGAGAACACAGCCTATCCAATCACTAGAGACCAGTGACATCACCGAGACCCTTCATATTCATGAGAACACAGCCTATCAATCACTAGAGACCAGTGACATCACCGAGACCTATATTCATGAGAACAAGCCTCACTAGAGACCAGTGACATCACCGAGACCCTTCATATTCATGAGAACACAGCCTATCCAATCACTAGAGACCAGTGACATCACCGAGACCCTTCATATTCATGAGAACACAGCCTATCCAATCACTAGAGACCAGTGACATCACCGAGACCCTTCATATTCATGAGAACACAGCCTATCCAATCACTAGAGACCAGTGACATCACCGAGACCCTTCATATTCATGAGAACACAGCCTATCCAATCACTAGAGACCAGTGACATCACCGAGACCCTTCATATTCATGAGAACACAGCCTATCCAATCACTAGAGACCAGTGACATCACAGAGACTCTTCATATTCATGAGAACACAGCCTATCCAATCACTAGTGACCAGTGACATCACCGAGACCCTTCATATTCATGAGAACATAACCTATCCAATCACTAGAGACCAGTGACATCACAGAGACCCTTCATATGAGAACACAGCCTATCCAATCACTAGAGACCAGTGACATCACGAGACCCTTCATATTCATGAGATCCACACTAGAGACCTATCCAACCCTCATATTCTAGAACACAGCCTACCAATCACTAGAGACCAGGACATCACCGACCCTTCATATTCATGAGAACACAGCCTATCCAATCACTAGACCAGTGACTCACCGAGAACCCTCATATTCATGAGAACACAGCCTATCCAATCACTAGAGACCAGTGACATCACCGAGACCCTTCATATTCATGAGAACACAGCCTATCCAATCACTAGAGACCAGTGACATCACCGAGACCCTTCATATTCATGAGAACACAGCCTATCCAATCACTAGAGACCAGTGACATCACAGAGACTCTTCATATTCATGAGACCCTTCATATTCATGACATCACCGAACCCTTCATATTCATGAGAACATAACCTATCCAATCACTAGAGACCAGTGACATCACAGAGACCCTTCATATGAGAACACAGCCTATCAATCACTAGAGACCAGTGACATCACGAGACCCTTCATATTCATGAGAACACAGCCTATCCAATCACTAGAGACCAGTGACATCACCGAGACCCTTCATATTCATGAGAACACAGCCTATCCAATCACTAGAGACCAGTGACACACCGAGACCCTCATATTCATGAGAACACAGCCCTATCCAATCACTAGACCAGTGACTCACCGAGACCCTCATATATGAGAACTCAGCCTATCCAATCACTAGAGAAGTGACACAGAGACCTTCCATATTCTAAACACAGCCTCACTAGAGACCAGTGACATCACAGACCCTTCATATTCATGAGAACCCTTCATATAGAGACCAGTCATCACAGAGAACTCATATTCATGAGAACCAGCCTATCCAATCACTAGAGACCAGTGACATCACCGAGACCCTTCATATTCATGGGAACACAGCCTATCCAATCACTAGAGACCAGTGACATCACCGAGACCCTTCATATTCATGGGAACACAGCCTATCCAATCACTAGAGACCAGTGACATCACGAGACCCTTGATATTCAGCCTATCAGAGAGCCTTTCCCTATTCCTGAGGATATGACTTTTATGGGACTTGTTCGGGATTCTATAGTCGATCTCACTTGACATTCTCTTCACATCTGAGACATAAATATTCTTTGCCATTCATCCATTTGCATGTCTGGAAGTCCCGGAGATGTCGGGTAAATTCGGTTCTACATATGAAAGGTCTGAGAGCCGTGATCGGGTGGCTTCCTCTATGATTTTCCATCATTTTTTTCTGCTGACAATCTTCACTCTGGAAATTGAAAACGGTCTTTAGTAGATTTTGACAATTCCGCAGACGCCACAGGCCAGTCCTCCTCCCGCCTCTGATGGAAGAGTCCTATTGATGGGTTTTCTAAGGTTCATTAAACTTGGCAATGAGGAGCTCAGTGTTAGAGAATGGGATGGGGAGGGGGGCCACTGTACTGGACAGGATAGTGCCTGGGAGCAGTGGGATGTACTGGTAGGACAGTGTATTCAGACTGGGTTATACTGGTAGGATGGGGTACAGGGTCTGAAGTCCCATCATTCCCAGCATGGAAATGGGAGGGGAGGATTCCTGTAGTATAAGAAGATGTGGGCGATGGCATTAAAACTGGCCTACAGAAGTCATTTATTATATTGTAGCCCCCCTTCCTTCCTTCCCTCCCTAGCATTATTCCTCCCTTTCTTCCTCCTTCCTCCCTTCCTTCATCTTCCTTCCTTCTCCCCTTCCTTCCCTCCCCCTTTCCTCCCTTCCTTTCCTCCCTCCTTCCTCTCTTCCTTCCTTTCTTCCTTCATCTCCCTTCCTTCTTTCCTTCCTTCTCCCCTTCCTTCCCCCCCCTTTCCTCCCTTCCCCCCCCCTTTCCCCCCCTTCCTTTCCTCTCCTTCCCTCTCCCTCCTTTCTCCCCCTGCTTCATTCCTTCCTTCCTTCCTTCCCCCTTCCCTTTTCCCCCCCTTTCCTATTCCTTCCTTCTCCTTCCTCCCTCCTCCCCCTTCCTCTTCCCCCCCCTTCCCCCTTTCTCCCTCCTCCTTCCTTCCCCCTTCTCCCCCAATCCTCCTCCCTTCTTTTTCCTCCTTCCCCCTTCCCTCCTTTCCTTCCCCTCCTTGCCTCCTTTCCTCCCTTTCCTTCCCCTTTCCATCCCCCCTTCATTATTCCCCCTTCCTTCCTTCCTCCCTCCTTCCCCCTCTCCTCCCTTCCCCCTTCCTTCCTCTCCCCCCTTCCCCAATTCCTTCCCTCCTCCCCCTCCCTTCCTTCCTCCTCCCTTCCTTCCTCTCCCTTTCCTCCCTCCCCCCCTTCCCCCTTCCTCTCCCTTCCTTCCTTCCTCTCCCTTCCTTCCTTCCTCTCCCTTCCTTCCTCTCCCTTCCTTCCTCTCCCTTCCTTCCCCTTCCCCTTGCCTTATTCCTTTCTTCCCCCTTCCCACTTCCTTCCCCCTTTCTTTCCTCCTTCCTTCCTTCTCCCCTTCACCCCCTCCCTTCCCTCCTTCCCTCCTTCCTCCCTCCCTTCTTTCCTTCCCTTCTTCCCCCTTCCTTCCATCCTTTTTCTCTCTGAAAACAGAGTGAAAAAAAGTTTCTGTCCTTCCTTTCTTGTTTTTCAACAGAACAAACTGAAGAGGTATCAGTTACAGAGATGAGACAAACCATCTACCACTGACAGGGGTGCTCACAATGATCAGCTTTTACTTCTTCATGTAGATCCCATATCTGATTATCCACTCAAGGGCCGCCTACTGCACATATACGTTGGCAGAATGGCACATCAATGTATATATACGTTGGTTTTAGTACCCAGCGTGGGTCACGGGCGCGCTCCCGTGACCCGGTCCGAAGCTCCAGGACCGGGACCGTGGGACTCACGGACCCGATCGCCGCTGCAGTGCGGCGATCGGTCCCCGGAGCTGAAGAACGGGGAGAGACGTGTGTAAACATGGCTTCCCCGTGCTTCACTGTGGCCGCAGCATAGATGGCGTCATCCCTGTTATAGAGGGACGTGATCGATGACGTCACACCTACAGCCACACCCCCCTACAGTTGTAAACACACACACACAGGGAACACACAAATCCTGCAGCGCCCCCTTGTGGTAACTCCCAAACTGCAACTGTCATTTCCACAGTAATCAGTGCAATTTAAATGCATTTTTTGCTGTGAAAATGACAATTGTCCCAAAAATGTGTCAAAATTGTCCGAAGTGTCCGCCATAATGTCGCAGTCACAAAAAAAATCGCTGATCGCCGCCATTAGTAGTAAAAAAAAAATAATTAATACAAATGCAATAAAACTATCCCTTATTTTGTAAACGCTATAAATTTTGCGAAAATCAACCGATAAACGCTTATTGCGATTTTTTTTTATCAAAAATCTGTAGAAGAATACGTATCGGACTAAACTGAGGGAAAAAAATGTTTTTTTATATATTTTGGGGGATATTTATTATAGCAAAAAGTAAAATATATTGCATTGTTTTTTAAATTGTTGCTCTATTTTTGTTTATAGCGCAAAAAATAAAAACCGCCGAGGTGATCAAATACCACCAAAAGAAAGCTCTATTTGTGGGGAAAAAAGGACGCCAATTTTGTTTGGGAGCCACGTCGCACGACCGCGCAATTGTCAGTTAAAACGACGCAGTGCCGAATCGCAAAAAGGGGCCGGGTCCTTTACCTGCATTTTGGTCCGGGGCTGAAGGGGTTATAAAGTGTTGGGTGGAGTTTTCCTTCACACTGATTGTGGGAATGAATCAGTGGGGTGGGAATGAATCAGTGGGGTGGGGGGAGGGGTTCAGCTGATCTCGCAGGATTTCACTCCCGCCTGTCAGTCCAGATTTCAGAGAGGTCTCTTCACAGATTTCAATTGAAATCGCAGCAGATGCCGTGCTGCACCGCTTAGGACAGCGCCATTGCCGGCAATTCCTGTCAAAACGCACCGGTGTGAACCAGTCTGTTAGTGTATCTAAATCTGCTAGTCCATCTAACACTCCCCTCCCCCAGACTGACAATGCTGCTGTGCCCCCTGTGCTCCTTCATCCAGAGTGGGGGGGGGCTCTAATACAGGAGGTGTATTTCTGGCCAGATCATCAGGTGAAAATAGAGGGGGGGGGGGACTGACAATATAAAAGGAATGCGGCCGTCACATCAAGTGGAATGGGAATATTGGTGTAATTCAGGGTGACTTACAAATACAGGACAATAAGGTGGAGCCGGGGGGGGTCCGGGGCCCGGGGCCCGTCGTTTGCTCCGATTTCAGTAGTAATAAAAGAAGATTGGTGGATCCGGAGGTGTCGGTTCTTCCTCCAGTCCAGGTTTTCTCCCCTCCCCTCCCCCGGCTCTGATTGCCCCACCTGGGTCGGTTCTTCCTCCAGTCCAGGTTTTCTCCCCTCCCCTCCCCCGGCTCTGATTGCCCCACCTGGGTCGGTTCTTCCTCCAGTCCAGGTTTTCTCCCCTCCCCCGGCTCTGATTGCCCCACCTGGGTCGGTTCTTCCTCCAGTCCAGGTTTTCTCCCCTCCTCCGGCTCTGATTGCCCCACCTGGGTCGGTTCTGCAGAGAGCAGAGAGTGGGGGAGGGGATGGAAGACCCCAGAAGGTCAGACATGGAGGAGATCAGAGCTGAGACCTGACTGACCGCGTAAGGTAAGTCCTCACCGCCCCACCCTAAATGGGAGGGGCTTCTTTCTGCGCACCTACATGGGAGTGTTCATGATGTGGCGGAACGCATGCGTGTTGGGGGAGGGGCTGGATGTTCAGGTCACGTGTTCCAAGACTTCATGTACCTGCAGCCATTTTTTTTTGCAGCGCCCCTGTATGGTGTGCACAGGGAGCAATCTCTGCGCCGCGCCGAGGAGCGCAAATCAACGCAGTGCAACAAACACGGGGTGAATGAGATCTCAGTGTACTTGTGGCGTTTTTATTCATTTGCAGTGCTGGTTTGTACCTGATGGGTGCGCTGCGCCGGCGATTCGCCATTTTAGTATTTATTTATTTGTATTTATTTTTTATTCTTATGAATGTATTAACCCCTTCCATACCGTGCCTAATTCCGGCACTTCTTCTCTCCTACATGCAAAAATAATATTTATTTTATTTTTTGCTATAAAATGACTCAGAACCCCCAAACACTAAAGATGTTTTTTTTAGCAGACCCCCTAGGGAATAAAATGGCGGTCATTGCAACTTTTTATCTCGCACCCTATTTGCGCAATGGTTTTTCAAATGCCTTTTATTTTGGGGGGTAAAAAACGGTTTCATGAATTTAAAAAATAACAAAACAGTGAAGTTGGCCCAATTTTATTTATTTTTTATGTGAAAGATGAAGTTCCGCCGAGTAAATAGATACCTAACCTGTCACGCTTCAAAATTGCGCACACTCGTGGAATGGCGCCAAACTTCGGTACTTAAAAATCTTCATGGGCGACGCTAAATTTTTTGTTTTTACTGGTTGCGTGTTTTGAGTTACAGAGGAGGTCTAGAGCTAGAATTATCACTCTCGCTCTAACGATCGCACATGTGTGGTCTGAACACTGTTTTTGTATGTGGGCGGGACTTGGGTATGCATTGGTTTCTGCGTGCGAGCTCGCAGGGGCGCTTTTAAAAAAATAATTAAGTAAAATAAACAATTTTTTTTTATTGTTAATTTTACTTAAAAAATTTACTTTGACACGTTAACCACTTAAGACCCGGACCAAAATGCTGCTAAAGGACCTTGCCCCTTTTTGTGATCCGGCACTGCGTCGTTTTAACTGACAATTGCGCGGTCGTGTGACGTGGCTCCCAAACAAAATTGACGTCCTTTTTTCCACACAAATAGAGATTTCTTTTGGTGGTATTTGATCACCTCTGCGGTTTTTATTTTTTGCGCTAGACACAAAAATAGAGCGACAATTTTGAAAAAAAATGCAATATTTTACTTTTTGCTATAATAAATATCCCCAAAAAATATATATAATATTTTTTTTCCTCAGTTTAGTCCGATACGTATTCTTCTACATATTTTTGGTAAAAAAATCGCAATAAGCGTTTATCGGTTAGTTTTCGCAAAATTTATAGCGTTTACAAAATAAGGGATAATTGTATTCCATTTTTATAAAAACTTTTTTTTTTACAACTAATAGCGGCGATCAGCGTTTTTTTTTTTTTTTCGTGACCGACATTATGGCGGACACTTCGGACAATTTTGACACATTTTTGGGACAATTGCCATTTTCACAGCAAAAATGCATTTAAATTGCACTGTTTATTGTGAAAATGACAGTTGCAGTTTGGGAGTTAACCACAAGGGGGCGCTGTAGGAATTGAGTGTTCCCTGTGTGTGTTTACAACTGTAGGGGGGTGTGGCTGTAGGTGTGACGTCATCGATCGCGTCCCCCTATTACAGGGATGACGCGATCGATGCTGCGGCCACAGTGAAGCACGGGGAAGGTGTGTTTACACACGGCTCTCCCCGTTCTTCAGCTCCGGGGACCGATCGCCGCACTCCAGCAGCGATCGGGTCCGTGAGTCCCGTGGTCCCGGAGCTTCGGACCGGGTCACAGGAGCACGCCGCGGGCGCGCGCCCATGACCCACGGCTGGGTACTAGAACCAACGTATATATAAGTTGATGTGCCCAGCCGTGCCATTCTGCCGACGTATATGTGCAGGAGGCGGTCCTTAAGTGGTTAAAAAATAAAAATAAAAAATCTGATCACTTTTCTTCCTATTACAAGGAATGTAAACATCCCCTGTAATAGGAATAGTGTGTGACAGGTCCTCTTCATGGAGAGAGGCGGGGTCAATAGAATGTAAACATCCCTTGTAATAGGAATAGTGTGTGACAGGTCCTCTTTATGGAGAGAGGCGGGGTCAATAGAATGTAAATATCCCCTGTAATAGGAATAGTGTGCGACAGGTCCTCTTTATGGAGAGAGGCGGGGTCAATAGAATGTAAACATCCCTTGTAATAGGAATAGTGTGTGACCCTCTTTATGGAGAGAGGCGGGGTCAATAGAATGTAAACTCTTTATGGAGAGAGGCGGGGTCAATAGAATGTAAACATAGGAATAGTGTGCCCCTGGAGAGAGCGGGGTAATAGGAATAGTGTGTGACAGGTCCTCTTTATGGAGAGAGGCGGGGTCAATAGAATGTAAATATCTGTAATAGGAATAGTGTGCGACAGGTTTATGGAGAGAGGCGGGGTCAATAGAATGTAAACATCCCTTGTAATAGGAATAGTGTAAACATCCCTTGTCCTCATTATGGAATAGTGTGCGGGGTCAATAGGTCCTTGTAATAGGAATAGTGTGTGACTTTATGGAGAGAGGCGGGGTCAATAGAATGTAAACATCCCTTGTAATAGGAATAGTGTGGACAGGTCCTCTTTATGGAGAGAGGCGGGGTCAATAGAATGTAAACATCCCTTGTAATAGGAATAGTGTGTGACAGGTCCTCTTTATGGAGAGAGGCGGGGTCAATAGAATGTAAACATCCCTTGTAATAGGAATAGTGTGTGACCTCTCTTTATGGAGAGAGTGCGGGGTCAATAGAATGTAAACCATCCCTTGTAATCCTTGGTAATAGGAATAGTGTGTGACAGGTCCTCTTTTAAGGAGAGAGGCGGGGTCAATAGAATGTAAACATCCCTTGTAATAAGGAATAGTGTGTGACCGGTCCTCTTTATGGAGAGAGGGCGGAGAGAGGCTAGAATAGAAATGTAAACATCCCTTGTAATCCTCCTTGGGTGTGTGTGACAGGTCCTCTTTATGGAGAGAGGCGGGGTCAATAAGAAATGTAAACATCCCCTGTAATAGGAATAGTGTGTGACAGGTCCTCTTTATGGAGAGAGGCGGGGTCAATAGAATGTAAAACATCCCTTGTAATAGGAATAGTGTGTGACAGGTCCTCTTTATGGAGAGAGGCGGGGTCAATAGAATGTAAACATCCCTTGTAATAGGAATAGTGTGTGACAGGTCCTCTTTATGGAGAGAGGCGGGGTCAACTAGAATGTAAACATCCCTTGTAATAGGAATAGAGTGTGACAGGTCCTCTTTATGGAGAGAGGGGCGGGGTCAATAGAATGTAAACATCCCCTGTAATAGGAATATGTGTGTGACAGGTCCTCTTTATGGAGAGAGGCGGGGGTCAATAGAATTAAACATCCCCTGTAAAGGAATAGTATGTGTGACATCCCTTGTAATAGGAATAGTGTGTGACTCCTCTTTATGGAGAGAGGCGGGGTCAATAGAATGTAAACATCCCCTGTAATAGGAATAGTGTGTGACAGGTTCCTCTTTAATGGAGAGAGGCGGGGTCAATAGAATGTAAACATCCCTTGTTAATAGGAAGTGTGTGACAGGTGGAGAGAGGCGGGGTTGACAGGTTTTTTGGAGAGAGGCGGGTTTTGTAAAACATCCCTTTTAGGAATAGTGTGTGACGGGGTCAAAGAATAGAATGTAAACATCCCCTGAATAATAGAATCCTCTTTATGGAGAGAGGCGGGGTCCTCTTTATAGAATGTAAACGGTCAGGTATGGAATGTAAACTGAATAGTAAACATCCCTTGAATAGTGTGTGACCGGTCCTCTTTAGTGTGTGAGAGAGGCGGGGTCAATCTTTACAGTGAGATAAATTGGGGGGGGGGGGGGGGGAGGGGTTAATAAGACCCCACATTTAGGTCCTCTTTATGGAGAGAGGCGGGGTCACGCTTTAAACATGACCACATGTCCCAAAAAAAATCTCTGAATAGTGTGTGATCCTCTTTATGGAGAGAGGCGGGGGTAAAAAAAAATATTAAACATCCCTTGTAAAAAAACGAAGTGTGTGAAACGCTAGCGCAAACCAACCGATAAAATGTTTTTTTTTTTTTTTTTTTTTTAAGGGGTTAAAAATATTCACCTCTAGAAGAATGAAAAAAAAAAACCATTTCATAGGGTGAGGAAAAAATTGTTTTTTTTTTTAGATGTTTTGGGGGATATTTATTATTAAGAAAAAAGTAAAAAATATTTGAATTTTTTTCAAAAAAAATTGTCGCTTTAGTAGTAAAAAAAAATGAATAATAAACTAAAAAAAAACGATTTTTGTTTATTGCGCAAAAAATAAAATGTTTTTTTTTTTTTTTTTTTTTTTTTTACCAAAAATATGATAGAGAGAATGCACGGTCAAAACCACCAAAAGAAATTGTTTTTTTTTTTTAGATGTTTTGGGGATATTTTATTATAGAAAAAAGTAAAAAATATTGAATTTTTTTCTCTATTTGTGGCCAAAAATAAAAACCGGAAAAAACCCACCAAAAGAAATCTCTATTTGTGGGGAAAAAAGGACGCTGATTTTGTTTGGGAGCCGCGTCGCACGACCGCGCAATTGCCAGGTAAAGCGACGCAGCGCCGAATCGCAAAAACTGGCCCGGTCCTTTACCTGCATAATGGTCCGGCGCTGAAGTGGTTAAAAACAAAATAAAAAATCCATAAATCTTTCCCGCGGTTTTGTAGACACGATAACTTTGGAGCAAACCGATCGATAAACACTTACTGGGATTTTCTTTTTACCAAAAATATGTAGCAAAATATATTTTCGGATACATTGATGAAGAAAATTTTATTTATTTTTTTGTTTTTATAGCAGAAAGGAAACAACATTGTATTTTTTATTTATTTTTTATTTTCGCTCTATTTTTGTTTATAGCAAAAAAAAAAACGCCGAGGCGATCAAATCCCACCAAAAGAAAATTCTATTTGTGGGGAAAAAAAAAGACGTCAGTTATATTTGGTTACAGCGTTTTCACGACCGCGCAATTGTCAGTGAAAGTAACGCAGTGCCGTATCGCAAAAAATGGCCTGGTCGATAAGGGGGGGTAAATCTCCCGGGGCTGAAGTGGTTAAATGACAATTGCGCGGTCATGTGACACTGCAGATGCATTTTTATCATTTTGTTCCCACAAATAAAGATTTCTTTTGGCATTTAATCACCTCTGCGATTTTTTTGTTTTGTTGAATATAAAAAAAAAAGACCTGAAAATGTTTCTTTGTTTCTGTTTATAAAATGTTGCAAATAAAGAATATTTCTTCATAAATGTATCCCAGGCTGTGATCTGCTACATTTCTGGGGAAAATAATGCAAATCAGTGAATGTTATATTGTCAAAAGTATTGGGACGCCCCCCTTTACACACACATGAACTTTAATGACCCCCCCAGTCTCAGTCCGGAGGGTTCAGTATTGAGTTGGCTCCGCCCGTTTGCGGCTATAACACCTTCACCTCTTCTGGGAAGCCGGTCCACAAGGTTTAGGGGTGTGTCTATGGGAAGGCCGTCCATAAGGTTTAGGGGTGTGTCTATGGGAAGGCCATCTATAAGGTTTAGGGGTGTGTCTATGGGAAGGCCGTCCACAAGGTTTAGGGGTGTGTCTATGGGAAGGCCGTCCATAAGGATTAGGGGTGTGTCTATGGGAAGGCCGTCCACAAGGTTCAGGGGTGTGTCTATGGAAAGGCCATCCACAAGGTTTAGGGGTGTGTCTATGGGAAGGCCGTCCACAAGGTTTAGGGGTGTGTCTATGGGAAGGCTGTCCACAAGGTTTAGGGGTGTGTCTATGGGAAGGCTATCCACAAGGTTTAGGGGTGTGTCTCTGGGAAGGCCATCCACAAGGTTCAGGGGTGTGTCTATGGAAAGGCCATCCACAAGTTTTAGGGGTGTGTCTATGGGAAGGCCGTCCACAAGGTTTAGGGGTGTTGTCTAGGGAAGGCGGTCCACAAGTTTAGTGTGTGTCTATGGGAAGGCTGTCCACAAGGTTTAGGGGTGTGTCTATGGGAAGGCCACAAGGTTTAGGGGTGTGTCTATGGGGAAGGCCGTACACAAGGTTTAGGGGTGTGTCTATGGGAAGGCTGTCCACAAGGTTTAGGGGTGTGTCTATGGGAAGGCTGTCCACAAGGTTAGGGGTGTGTCTATGGGAAGGCTGTCCACAAGGTTTAGGGGGTGTGTCTATGGGAAGGCCGCCCACAAGGTTTAGGGGGTGTGTCTATGGGAAGGCCGCCCACAAGGATTAGGGGTGTGTCTATGGGAAGGCCGTCCACAAGGTTTAGGTGTGTGTCTATGGGAAGGCTGTCCACAAGGTTTAGGGGTGTGTCTATGGGAAGGCTGTCCACAAGGTTTAGGGGTGTGTCTATGGGAAGGCTGTCCACAAGGTTTAGGGGTGTGTCTATGGGAAGGCTGTCCACAAGGTTTAGGGGTGTGTCTATGGGAAGGCGGTCCACAAGGTTTAGGGGTGCGTCTATGGGAAGGCGGTCCACAAGGTTTAGGGGGTGTGTCTATGGGAAGGGGGTCCACAAGGTTTAGGGGTGCGTCTATGGGAAGGGGCTCCACAAGGTTTAGGGGTGTGTCTATGGGAAGGCTGTCCACAAGGTTTAGGGGTGTGTCTATGGGGAAGGCTATCCACAAGGTTTAGGGGTGTGTCTATGGGAAGGCTGTCCCATAAGGATTAGGGGTGTGTCTATGGGAAGGCCGTCCATAAGGATTAGGGGTGTGTCTATGGGAAGGCCGTCCATAAGGATTAGGGGTGTGTCTATGGGAAGGCCGTCCACAAGGATTAGGGGTGTGTCTATGGTAAGGCCGTCCACAAGGTTTAGGGGTGTGTCTATGGAAGGCCGTCCATGTTAGGGGTGTGTCTATGGGAAGGGCCGTCCACTATGAGATTTGGGGTTCCACAACTAACTGCGCATGAGCAGTTACCAACTGCGCGCAAGCGCATTAGGGGTGATAGTCTACGGAAATAGCCGAACTCAACAGCTGATCGTCAGGGTGTGTCTATGGAAGGCTCTCGGCCACGGATTAGGGGCTGTTTATGGTAAGGCCGTCCACAAGATTAGGGGTTGGCAATATGGGAAAGGCCGTCCATAAAAAAAATACATTCCTCCCCTTTCTGCCGAGTTAAGCCGGCGAAGTGTGTCTATGGGAAGGCCGTCCACAAGGTTTAGGGGTGTGTCTATGGGAAGGCTATCCACAAGGTTTAGGGGTGTGTCTATGGGAAGGCCGTACACAAGGTTTAGGGGTGTGTCTATGGGAAGGCCGTATTTGCACCACTTCCTGGTATAGAGTCCCGCCCCTCCGCGTCAGCCCCCCCCCCCATTGTGTTCTGGAAACACTCAGCTTCCAGAACACAGTGAGCGGCAGGATTTGTATTTTTTGGCTTTTAAAAGAAATAATAATATTTCCGGTGAACCTCCCACTTTAGGAATTGCCTTCACTGGAACTAGGGGGCCAAGTCAACCCCTGAAACCCCCCCCCCCACACATAATCCCCCCCCCCTCACCCTCACACCATAATCCCCCCTTCCCCCACTAGGGTGACCACATTTCCAAACTACCATTCAGGGACAACCCCCCTTCCCAAAAATCAGCTTGTGGTGTAACGAATCACAGCACAGTGATTGGACACAAGAGGCGGGATTTATGATTTCTCCAATCACAAGCAGGGGGCGGGGACTGTGCTCCTCCAGGCATTCCCGGCCAGGACAAGTACTGTCAGTGAGTAAAGCGGTGATGTGGCTCCTTTTTTGGGGGCATCAGTTTGGCCCGGGGGGGGGGGGGGGTGTCAGTTTTATTCTGGGACACTGTATTGTATGGAATGAAGGTGCCCGGGACAGAGCTGCAAAATACGGGACACATGGTCACCCCCTCCCCCACACAGTTTCAGTAATAATAAAAGTGGATTGGTGGATTCGGAGGTGTCGGTTCTTCCTCCAGTCCAGTTTTCTCCCCCCTCCCCCGGCTCTGATTGCCCCACCTGGGTTGGTTCTGCAGAGAGTGGGGGAGGGGATGGAAGACCCCAGAAGGTCAGACATGGAGGAGATCAGAGACCTGACTGAGCGCGCAAGGTGAGTCCTCACCGCCCCACCCTAAATGGGAGGAGCTTCTTTCTGCGCACCTACAAGGGAGTGTTCATGATGTGGCGGAACGCATGCGTGTCGGGGGTGGGGGGCTGGATGTTCAGGTCACATGTTCCAAGATTTAATGTACCTGCTTTCTGTATGAATCGCCCCTCCCCCTTAGATTGTCAGCTCTCGGGATCAGGACCCTCGGATTCCTCTTTCACCAAATTGTAACGGTAATGTCCGCCTCCAGGAACAGTTGGCGCTTTATAAATCCGGTATAATAAAAGATAAATAATCGGTTTTATACAGGGGGAGGGACTTGCTCACAGAGCTTACACTCTCCAATCTTCTTATTGGCGCTTTGCTGGAGAAAATAAAATTAAAGGGATTTTTTTCACTTTAAAACACCTTGCAGTGTCCGGCCCCCCTGGCCCCCCGCTTTACTTACCTGACCCCTTCAGTGGGCGCGATCCACGGCTTCTCGGCTCTTCATTGGATAGATTGATAGCAGTGCAGCCATTGGCTCCCGCTGATGGGGGCGGGGCTGAGCTATGGACACTGAGTGTATCACACGGGAGCGCCCCTGCAAGGTACCCCCCTTGGGAGAGAGCTTCCCAGAACGGGGGGCGGGGCGGGGTTAGCTCTTGCAGGGAGGAGCTGAGACAGCCGCTGAGGGACCCCAGAAGAGGAGGATCGCTGCTCCCGATGAGAGGGAACAGATGATCAGTGGCATGTCACTAGGAAGGAAGGGGAGATGTTGTGTTTACACTGACCTCTCCCCGATCTTCAGCTCCGTGACCCGATCGTAAGACACCGGCAGCGTGCGCACGCGACCACTCGCCATCAGATGAAAGGGGGCGTATATACAGTATCTGTTGACGTGTATCCTCATGCGGCGGTCAGCAAGCGGTTAATGAGCAGTGGAGATTTTGGGATGATCTCAAAACACGTCAAACGCTGATAAACGCTCAAAAACATGACTTGCCAGCGTTTGTTTAGCGTTTTTGATGCATTGAAAGAAAACGGTAATAAACTCTGTGCCAAAATCTATAAACTTTATTATGTTCCCTCTTAAAGAGTTGGGATTTTTATTTTATTCTCCTGCAAACAGAAACCATCGGGCTGGGATTGGGATTCATCCGTCGGGCTGGGATTCGGATTCATGTGTCGGGATGGGATTGGAATTCATCCATCGGGCTGGGATTGGGATTCATCCGTCGGGCTGGGATTGGGATTCATCCGTCAGGTTGGGATTAATCCGTCGGTCGAGCTGGATGGCATTTGGGATTCATCCGTCGGGCTGCGGTTGGGATTCATCCGTCAGCTGGGATTCATCCGTCGGGCTGGGATTGGGATTCGTCCATCGGGATGGGATTGGGATTCATCCGTCGGACTGGGATTCGTATTCATGTGTCGGGATGGGATTGGAATTCATCCGTCAGGCTGGGATTGGGATTCATCCGTTGGCTGGGATTGGGATTCATCCGTCAGGTTGGGATTAATCCGTCGGCCGAGCTGGATGGCATTTGGGATTCATCCGTCGGGCTGGGATTGGGATTCATCCGTCGGCTGGAATTCATCCGTCGGGCTGGGATTGGGATTTGTCCATCGGGATGGGATTGGGATTCATCCGACGGGATGGGATTGGGATTCATCCGTCGGGATGGGATTGGGATTCATCCGTCAGGTTGGGATTAATCTGTCGGTCGAGCTGGATGGCATTTGGGATTTATCCGAACGTTGGGATGGGATTGGGATTCATCCGTCTGTCGGGCTGGGATTGGGATTCGTCCGTCGGGCTGGGATTGGGATTCATCCGTCTGTCGGGCTGGGATTGGGATTCAT